>JZKD02S1854427.1:136906-148624 GCA_000966675.3 Picea glauca
CTTATTTAATAATATAGTGGACCTAGTCCACCTTACATTGAATGACCTTCACTATTATCACTATGGGCCCTCTAGGCCCCCCCACTACCTCTCTAGCTACCTTACATTCCATCCCTCTAGGCCCCCCCACTACCTCTCTAGCTACCTTACATTCCATCAATTCTGACATCTTCCTTTTTTCCTGTAGATTTGTCCTGATTGTGTACTACTGTAAATCCTAAGAGCACAACTTCTAGGTGTTCTTCATTCACCTATTCTTCATTTTCTTATTCTTGTTTTCTTTTCCAGATATTCTTATTGTTGGTATATTGGGTTTGTTTTCATTGATGTCAACCCTTAAAGCAAGTCTGGTAGAAAATTCCAGTAACCCCAAAGGTATGGTTAAGGAACCCGAGTTTGTATGAGGAATAAAGATATGAAGATCAATGAATTTGTAAGTATGACTATTATAGATGGATAATATACTTCGTTTCATTTCCGATGATATATGGTACGTCACGTAGTTCCTCACGGTTGAGCAGATATGGCTTAGTGAAGTTGGAGGACCCTCATGAATATTCTAGAATCCTCTAGAAGGTCAACAAAGAAGTCAATTATTCTAGAAGATCCTAGAAATTCATCAAGATGTTTACTAGTCAAAGTGGTTGCAACTAGGAGTTAATCATGAGTAAAGTTTTTTGAATAAGAAAAGAATTAAAAATAAATTAGTTGCAACAAGAAGTGGTGATTTTACTAATTACGAGTAAAGTAGTTGCAACAAGAAAGTGGGTTAGCTCTAAAAGAGGGAATTTGGGTAAAACAATTAGAATATGACCCCTAAAGGAAGGCACTTAGAGAGTATAAATAAGAGAGAAAGAGACTCCTATTAGTACCTATTGAGCACATTGAACATATATTTTTTGAAAGGTTTATTAAAAGCACTCATTGATACATCTGAAGTTTTGCAAGTCTAAGGAAGTGAAGGAAGAGTGACGAGAAAGTTTCATAGTTGCAATAGAGAGAGATAAGATCATGAAAAACCCTGATTAGAGTCATCCCTGTAGATCATATAGAGAACGTCCCACGAGGTATCCCCAGGGCTTGCCTACAACCTGTAGTACCTATTGAGCACATTGAATATATATTTTTTGAAAGGTTTATTAAAAGCACTCATTGATACATCTGAAGTTTTGCAAGTCTAAGTGAAGGAAGAGTGATGAGAAAGTTTCATAGTTGCAATATAGAGAGATAAGATCATGAAAAACCCTTATTAGAGTCATCCCCATAGATCATATAGTGAACGTCCCGCGAGGTATCCCCGTGGGTTGCCTACAGCCTGTCACACGAGGCCACGCCTGGCACCCACCTTCATCATGCGAGGCACTACCAAATATGAAGGATGAAGTGTGGTTTTGGTTGTAGAATCAGAGGAGAGGCTATAGGAAGTGTGATAGTGTATAGGTAAAATAGATCTATATACATGATCAAAAAGGTATGTTACATGCTTATTTGTAGTTGGATGTTGATGATTGTGTGAGATATGTTTATGGGAGATTGAGTATTTTCCCTAGAGGGACTATTTCCTGTATGATAAATATCGTATGAGATAGATATACATAGGTACAATGACAATATACTTTTTGTTGGTAGTTGGTAGTTGGCATACATTATTGAGCATATTGTTGAGGTATATCTTGTATTTCTTGGTACATGTTTGAGTGATTTTGGTGAGGTGTGTTGCTGAAGTTATTGGTATAGATTGAGGATGCATAAATGTGAGGGTTTGATGCTTGGTTGATGTGAGGGTTCACTACACTTGCCTTATGATTGTTTATATATGTATGGAACATGATTAGAAAGACATAGTTGTACATGGTTTGAGCTATACACTTGTGACAATGGGTATGAGTTCTATGTAATCATATCTGATTGGTTGAGGCGATTATTGTGACAGGTTGTTGTTACATGTTGTTGGTATAGGTTTTACAGTGACTTACAAGGACATATTGATAGTGAAAGTGGCGATATCGATTATTTGGCACTTATATTTCAGGATGGTTGGATAGGACAAGGATAGGTCGTTGTATCCATATTTAGGTTGTAGCCAGAGAACATAGGGGGTTGTAGCCTCCTCCTAGTTGGAGCCAGAGAATCAGGGAGTTGTAGATTCCTTCAGGTTGGAGCCTAAGAAACTAGGGCATTGTAGCACCCTTCCAGTTGTAGCTGGAAAACAACGAATTTGGTGCTTCCTATGAATGTACTTCTTTTGACAATATAAGAAAATCATTTGGTCGTTTTCTCCCACATTGGGTTTCCATGTAAAATAATGGCATACTGTGTTTATGTGTGGTTTCTTATTGTTCAATGCTTACGTATACTGCTCATATTGAATGTTATTGGTAATTTTCTCATAAAGTAAACAATGCACATTGTGGTTTAAAAGGAATAAAAGTACTAATATTGATTCACCCCCCTCTCAGTATTCCAACAATTGGTATCAGAGTAGGTCCTTCAAGAATCAGTATAACTACTGGAAGGAGATCATGGATCACACAAGTATTGGGGTACCACAGTTTGATGGTGAGGACTATTCCTTCTGGAACATAAGAATGAAAACATATATACAAGCACAAGGATTCGATGTTTGGTGATCAATAGTAGATGGATACAAAGCACCTACCACTCCCCCGATAGATAGAGATGGAAAGAATCTAAAAGAAAATTATTCAAGGGATAGAAAGGATATTGAGAATGGGGTGACTCAATCAATACATACCAAAATTATACACTATGACTTTGCAAAAGAAATGTGGGCTAAACTGAAGACTATATACGAAGAAAATGAAAAAGTTAAGGAAGCTAAACTTAGATTTTCAAAGACAAGTTTGAAAAATTGAAAATGAATGAATATGAAAACATAGCATCCTACTTTCTATGAGTCGATGAAATAGTAAATAATATCAAAGGTTCAGTATATGCGATAAAGGAACATGTCGTTGTTAAAAATACATTAAGATATCTACCAATGAGATTTGATCCGAATATTTCAGCTAGAGAAGAAAGAGTTGACCTAGCTACAATGACCATGGATGAGTTGCAAGAGATACTCAGAGCTTATAAGATGAGGACAGAAAAAGACAATATATTCATGAAGGAAACAAAATTCAAGGAATCCAAGAAGACAAAGAAGAAAGATAAACAAAAGGTGAAGTCAGATTATAGTTGCAATGATGATTCATAGGAAGATGAAGAAGTGGATAACTTCGTCCGAAGGATAAAAAAAAGAACCAAAAAATACAAAGGTATGCTTCCATTGAAATGTTTTCATTGTGATGGTGTTGTTCATTTTTCTAATAAATGTCCCTATAAGAAAAAGAAAGGTAATGAAGAAAATGACTCTAAAAAGAAAAAGCAAATCCAAAAGGGTAGAAGAAACAAGAACAATATTTTTAAGAAAAGTCTCTACACCAAGGAAGACAGTTCCTCGTCAGATGAAGATGAAGTCAGTGATACAGAAAGGGTACTATTCATGGCAGTAGAAGACTTAGATGAAGAAGGATCCAAAGAAGAATATGAAGAGGCATAATTCGATTACAAGGAATAATTGACGTGTGCCATAGAAGTTATAAAGAGGGAAAACAAGAAAAACAAGTAACTCCAAGAAGAACTAAAGAAGAAAGAACAATCTCAGAACTCCAAAGAAATCAAGAATATTATCACGAAGCTAAAAATTCAAGTAGAAGAAGAAAACAAAATTGAAGAAGTACTCAGAGAACAGTTAAAATAAAGAGATGGTATCATTGAAGGCTTGGAAGAAGAGGTAGTCACTCTAAGAAAGTATATTCAGAATAAGGACATGTAGTAGAACAATACCAAGGTATTGGATGATATCATTAACAGTCAAAGGACATACCATGACAAATATGGACTAGGATATAACCAGAGAGAGAAAGGCTCAAGCTCCAAGACAACAGAACATAGAAGTTATGCAGAAACAATCAAAGGTTCTTCTAAGAAGGAAGAAGGCAGGAGGAACCAAGAAGAGAATTAAAAAGATACTTCACCACCCAAAAGGTTCATATTTCATAATCAACAGTAGCCAACAATAGAGAGATCTCAAGAAGAAGAAGGATTCAGAAGAGAAACACCATTTAGAAGATATTCCAACCCCATGTATCAAACTATTTTTCTTGGTTATTCATGTAATAATTTTGGACATAAAGCTATGAATTGTAGAGCCAATCCCATAAACATGAATAACTATGAAGGTTACACAAGAAATGGTTATTCAATAAGATCTCATCAAGCACAGAGCAAAAGCTACAACAGATTTGAATCCTTGAGAACTGAAGTAGAATGATAGAAGTGTAAAAACTTTGGACACATGGCCAAATATTGTATATTGACTATTCCTCCTAGATAATCACAACAAAATATCAATAGTCACAAACAAGAACCACAAAGGATATGGATAAGAAATCAGGATCAATTTAACACTGAAGAATGCAAGCTTTCTCTACAATCTAAACACAAGAGACGTGGATGGTATATTGACAGTCGCTACTCAAAGCATATGATAGGTGATACGGATAGGTTCCTAACCATGAATAAGGAGAGATATGGATTAGTTTCATTTGGGAATGGCAACTCATCCATAATTATAGGAAATTGGACAGTTAATCTTGAAAGAAAGGATGGGAAAGCAGAAAATGTTCTACTAGTCGAAGACATGAAAAAAAATCTACTAAGTGTAAGTCAAATGTGTGACCAAGGACACATACTTGTGTTACATCAAAGGAGTTCATGGAATTATTCAATGAGCATGGGATAAAGAGGCAATTCTCAGTAGTCATGACACCTCAACAAAATGGAGTGGTCGAAAGGAAGAACAAAAAAGTACAAGAAATGGATAGAAGTTAGAACGATGTTAATGGATTCCAAGTTGACACACATCCTTTCGGTGAAAGTAATGAATACAACAATCCATTTTCAGAATAGAGGAATGCTCCAAAATAACAGTGATAAGACTTCATATGAGCTATGGAAAGGAATACTAGTGAATTTGAAACACTTCAGAGTATTTGGAAGGAAATGCTACATCAAAAAGGAAGACAATAGGATTGGAAAACTTTATTCTTGAGTTGATAAAGGCATACTAGTTGGGTACTCGAGCAAAAGGAAATCATACACATGCTTCAATATAAGACTCAACATAATAGTAGAAATCATCAATGTGAAAATTGATGAGATAGATGGATGAAAGATAAAAGAAGAAAGAAAAGATTCAGTTGAGCAGAATCATGAAGAATACTTAAAGGAAGAAGATACAAAAGAAGAATAAGAAGAGCAGTAAGAAGCATAGCTAGAGAATCAAGATCTCCAGGCACCTCCAAAGATAACTAGTAGACGAGTGCAGAAGAGTCGTCCATTGGAACATATCATTGGAAATAAAGATGCAGGAGTTGAAACTAGAAGAAGAATACGTTCACTAGAACAACAACACCTAGCATTGTTATCTATAGTTGAGCCAAGAAATTTTGAAGAAGCCAACAAGGAAGAATTATGGATCAAATATATGGATGAATAATTAGATCAAATAGAAAATAATAACACTTGGGAACTGGTTCCAAGGCCAAAGAACAAGAATGTAATCAGTACAAAGTGGTTCTTCAGAAATAAATTGAACGAGGATGGACAAGTTACCAGGAACAAAGCAAGGTTGGTATGTAAAGGATATGCTCAGGTTGAAGGTATAGAATTTGAAGATATATTTTCCCCAGTTTCCATAATGGAGGCAATCATACTGATGCTAGCATATACGTGTTCTAAGAATATTAAATTGTATCATATGGACGTTAAATCAACATTCCTAAACGAGTATCTTGAGGAAGAAGTCTACATCGAGCAACCTGAAGGATTTCAGTTGTCAGAGAATGAATATGTTTTTTGTAGGTTGAAGAAGACCCTATATGGTATCAAACAAGCCCCTACATCATGGTACTCAATACTGGACAAATACTTACAGTATCAAGGGTTCAGGAAATGAAATGTAGATAACAATATCTACATAAAGGTAAATCAATATAGTATCTTGTTAATTGAAGTTTATGTTGATGATATTATTTTTGGAAGTGATGATGAAAGGATGAGTCAAAAATTTTCCAAAGACATGCATAATGAGTTCGATATGTCATTGCTTGGAGATTTGTCCTTCTTTTTGGGACTATAGATATCTTCATATCTCAAACTAAGTATATCAGAGAAATGATAAAAAGGTTTGGAATGGAAGATTGCAAACCAGTCAGTACTCCTATGAAAACCAACTGCAAATTAAGTAAGGATGATCATTCAAAGGATGCAGACTAGAGACAATATAGATAAATGATTGGAAATTTACTCTATGTGACATATTCTAGACCGGATACGATGCAGGAAGTTGGACAGGTTGCAAGGTTTCAAGCAGCACCAAAGGAATCACATGTTATGGAAGTAAAGAGGATATTCATATATCTAAAAGGTACAAAAGAATTTGGATTATGGTATCCAAAAGGGAATTATCTATCTCTTATTTCCTACACAGATGCAGATTGGGCAGGTAGAATTGAACATAGAAGAAGTACAAGTGGATAATATTTCTTCTTAGGTGAGTGTTTGGTATCCTGGGTAAGAAATAAACACTAATAAATATCCTTATCTATAGAAAAATCAGAGTATATTGTAGCAACAACATGTTGTACCTAGGTACTATGGATGAAACAAACCTTGAAGGAAATACAGGTTGAATATGATCAACCCATTTCGATTTTTTGTGAAAACACCAGTGCCATTAGTATCTCAAAGAATCCAGTGATTTATTCCAAGAAGAAACACATTCTGATCAATTTTCACTTTCTACAGGAACAAGTTGTAGAGAAGAACATCAAGGTCGAGTATGTTTGGACAAAAGAACAGATCACAAATATCTTCACCAAATCACTTCCAAGGGAAGCCTTTGAGTATCTTCAATAAAAACTTGGAATAGTTTATGCCCCTCAATGAATTTTGAATGATTTTCATATATGTCATAGATTTACACGAGGAAACACCTGTGATGAGAAAAGGGACAATTCAAACAAGGGGAGAATCCCAAAGGACAGTTTAGAGAGGGGAAGCATAACCAAAGGGAAGATACCCTTGTTCATTGATGTCAAAGGGGGAGAAAGTAATCAGAGGCATGGATGGAAATGAAGAGAAGGAACAGAGGCATGATTCCAAGGGGAGAGATGGTCATAGGGGGAGCATGAGAAAAAATATTTATATTCCATCAGTGTTTCATCAGAGTGCAGAGTGTTGCCATCAATTCCAAAGGGGGATATTGTTCATAGATTGGTTTGGTTATCATTGATGTCAACCATTGTAGAAATTCTGATAGAAAATTCTAGTATCCCCAAAGGTATGGTTAAGGAAACTGAATTTTTATGAGGAATAAATATATGAAGATTAGTGAATTTGTAGGTAAGACTATCATAGATGGATATTATACATCATGTCTTTTTCGGTGATATATGGTACATCATGTAGTTCCTCACTATTGAAGAGATATGGCTTAGTGAAGTTGGAGGACCCTCATGAATATTCTAGAAGCCCCTAGAAGGTCAACACATAAGTCAATTATTTTAGAAGCTTCTAGAAATTCATCAAGAAGTTTACTAGTCAAAGTGGTTGCAACTAGGAGTTAATCATGAGTAAAGTTGTTGAAATAAAAAAATAATTAAAAATAAATTAGTTGCAACAAGAAGTGGTAAGTTTACTAATCATGGGTAAAGTAGTTGCAACAAGAAAGTGGGTTAGACCTAAAAGAGTGAAGTTGGGTAAAAAATTAGAAGATGGCCCCTAAAGGAAGGAACTTGGAGAGTATAAATAAGAGAGAGAGAGACTTCCATTAGTACCTATTGAGTACATTGAATATCTATTTTTTGAAGTTTTTATTGCAGTACTCATTGATACATCTAAAGTTGCACATGTCTGAGGAAGTGAATGAAGAGTGACAAAAAAGTTTCGTGGTTGTAGTAGAGAGAAGGAAAATTGTGAAAAACCTTGATTAGGTTCATCCCCATGGGTTAGCCATTGAACGTGTTGTGAGGCATTCCTATGGGTTTCCTAAAACCTCTCACGCGAGGCCACGCCTGAAAACCCCCTTCGTCACACGAGGCACTACCAGATATGAAGGATGGAGTGTGTTTTTGGCTGTAGAAGTTGAGGAGAGGCTATAGGAAGTGTGACAGTGTACAGGTACAACAGATCTATCGACATTATTAAAAAGGTATGTTACATTCTTTCTTATAGTTGGATGTTGGTGATTGTGTGAGATATGTTTATGGGAGATTGAGTATTTTCCCTGAAGGGACTATTGAATGTATGATACATACTATATGCGACAAATATACAAAGGTACAATTCTAGTATAATTGTTGTTTGTAGTTGGCATACATTATTGGGCATATTCTTGAGGTATATCTTGTATTTCATGGTATATGTTTGAGGGATTTTGGTGAGGTGTGTTGTTGAAGTTATTGGTACAGATTGAGGTTGCATAACTGTGAGGGTTTAATGATTGTTTGATGTAAGGGTTCACTACACTTGGTTTATGATTGTTTATATATGTATGACACATGATTAGAGAGACATAGTTGTACATGGTTTGAGATATACAATTGTGACAGTGGGTATGAGTTCTTCGTGATCAAATATGATTGATTGAGGAGACTATTGTGGCAAGTTATTGTTACAGGTTGTGACAGGTTGTTGGTACAGGTTTTGCAATGAATTACAAAGAAAAAATTGACAGTGAAAGAGTGACAATGGAATTATCAGTTATTTGGCACTAATATTTCAGGGTGGTTGGATGGGGAAAGGATAAGTGGTTGTAACCACCTTCCGGTTGTAGCCGAAGAACATAGGGGGTTGTAGCCTCCTTCTGGTTGGATCCAAAGAATCAAGGAATTGTATATTCCTTCAGGTTGTAGCCTCCTTCTGGTTGGATCCAAAGAATCAAGGAGTTGTATCTTCCTTCAGGTTGTAGCCTCCTTCCATTTGTAGCTGGAAAACAAGGAATTTGGTGATTCCTATGAATGTACTTCTTTTGACAATATAAGAAAATCATTCTATGGTTTTCTCCCACATTGGGTTTCCATGTAAAATATTGGTGTACTTATGTTTATCTGTGGTTTCTTATTTTTCATTGCTTATGTATACTTCTCATATCGAATTCTATTGGTAATCTTCTCATAAATTAAACAATACACATTGTGGTTAAAAATGATTAAAAGTACTAATAGTGATTCACCCCCTCTCAGTATTCCAACACTTATATTTGATATCAATGTTCTCTTTCATAGAAGTATGCATCATGCTTCTATAGTCACGAGCTATGTGTCCATAGTTATGGAATTTGTAACATTCAATATTCTATGGAGTCACATACACATTTCTTTCTTGAACATTTTTTCCATAAGCTCTACAATCTACAACCTTATGTCCAAAGTTATTACAAATAAAAAAATGACCATAAAAGAAACTTTGATACCTAGGAGTGAATTATCTTCTTTGTGTTGTAGTCCTTCTAAACTCGTGCCTTGGCGGATCATGATCTTCTCTTATATTGTTTCCTTCACAATGGTTGAAGCTTCTTTGATACATGAAAGTGGAGGGTCTTGTTTGATATTGTCTCTTTTGTAATCTTCCTTTTGAGTATTCTCTATTTCTGGAATGTTCTCCTTTGGGGTATTTCATTCTTCCTTATTGATAGAGTCCTTGATGACTTATGCATAACTCTTATCCTTCTATTCATTCTTCCTTTCTAGAAACCTATAATACTTCCCTTTAACTTTATTTGTTGGTGGTGTGGAGCTTTCTCTCTCTTCAATGTTCTTGTTGAGCTTGACAACTTTAACTCTTAATGTGACAGCTTCTTCTTTAATCTTCTCACAATATTCTTCTTTCTTCATCATTTGGATCTTCATGACTTCTTCCTTTCTCTTTTCTCCTTCAAGTGGGGTTTTCAAGGAGACAATTTCTTCTTCAAGTATTCTTTATTATTGATTGAATTATGCTTTAAACTTATTTAAGTCCTTGGCTCTTTCCTTGAGATGGCTAGTGAAAATATTTTCTCTTTTCTGCTTCCTTTCTTTGTGCTACTATTCTGGCTTCCAAAAAATGTTTTTCTTGAAACTAACTTTTGCATGTTTCTTCAATCCCTTCTGGCTTCTTCTAATTGGAATTTTAGATTTGTAATCATCTGTTGGACTTCTTTAGAGTTTGGATTTTGATACCCCTTCTTTATCTCAACCAATTCTTCCTTGAGTGACTTGTCATTCCTTATTTCTTTCGTCAGATCGTCTACATCACTGATCAATTCTTCTTCAAGACTTACTATGCCTTCTTCACAATATTCTTCTTCTGAATTTGTCTAACATGAAGAGAATCTACCATCTCATTCTGCTTCAACATATTCTTTATTCTTATTAGCATGCTTTGGCTCTGTGTTAAAATGGGATTATTTAAAGTATAGAGTATGTAGCTTATCCCAAAGTTCTTTGGTTGATGAACATTGGCTCACTTTGTCTTTTACTGGATCCGATAATCCTTCCAAGATGAAATCCATTACTATTTTGTTGTTTCTCTTCAATTCATTCTTGGTTGTAGTCTTTGGTTTATTTGAACTGGTGTATCCTGTAACAATTGAGTAACAAACCTCATACCCCTTTTCTCCTAGAAATGATTTCATCTTGTTTCTCCATATCTCATAGCTCAGACCATTCTGACCATGAAACTGTGGTACTCCAATCTTAGCGTAATCCATGATATTCCTTCCAATGGTTAAAATGTTTTCTTGAAGAACCTGCTCTGATACCAATTGTTGGAATACTAAGAGGGGGGGGGAGAATTTTTTACCACTTTCAATCGCAATATCTAAAATTCAACTTTATCAATAGTACATCATTTATGATTTCATTAAATATATCCTGAGAATATAACCATAAGCAATACAATTCAACAATATCACATCGGATACACAGTACACCAGAATTTACGTGGAAACCAAAATGGAATAAAACCACATAATTCTTTCTTATATATATCAAAAATACATTCATAGGAATCACCAAATTTAAGTTCTCCAACAACAACTGGAAGGAGGCTCCAACTCCCTATTTATAGGCTCCAACCTGAAGGAAGATAAAACTCCCTGAATTCTTCAGTTATAACTGGAAGGAGGCTCCAACCTCAAGGAATTTCCAACTCCTTGAGTTCTATAGATCCAACCATAAGGAGGATATGACCCCCTGATTTCCAGGCTCCAACCTAAAGGAATCTCCAACTCCCTGAGTTCTTCGGCATCAACTGAAAAGAGGCTACAACTTCCTTTCCTTGCCCCATCCTGCTGCCCTAAAATATAAGTGTATACTCAACCTGACACTACCTATGATACTATCACTGCCACTGTCACTGATACATCGACCTATCACTATCACTGTCACATCAACCAATCACTTTCACTCTTTCAAATCAACCAAAAACTGATGATCAACCAATCATCCATCCTATCACTGTCTATGTCACCATCATTGTCACTAAATGTTAAAAACCAAATATCAATATAGCATAGAAAAACCTCAGAATAAGTACTCAACGCCTTGAAAAAGATATAAATTCAGATAATAAGCCTCTTCGAGGGGGAAACCTCCTTATTCCCACATA
>JZKD02S1854427.1:162576-185593 GCA_000966675.3 Picea glauca
CCTCCATCATCTCTTGTAGTTCATCTTTTGTTACTGTCTTCTTTTGTAAATCATTTATGTCCCTACGCATTTATTCACCTTCATCAAGAGTCCATGTAGGATTATCTGGAGGCTTGTTTGGTGTAGAAGTTCCCTTTTTGGGTGGCATGTTGGCCAAGTATCACTTTTGAACCTTGATTTTGAGGTGGTTCTGCTAATATTTCTTCTGATGTATCTCCAAAGTTTCGGCCCTTCTGGGTATGAAACTTTATTTTTTGTAGTTATCTAATATTTCTTATCTGCAATGCCACAATTCTAATCAAAATTGGATGTACCAAGTGGAATTTACGGTAACTTCCCCACAACTTGCTGATTTTTTGCCTTTTCGGGATATGTCACTTGTATAGCGTGCCCCGCACAAAATAATTGATATAAAATTCTGAAAATCATACCAGAAATACTACAGACTGTCCACTATCCAATGCAACTATTATCACTCAATTTGGATACTCTAGGAATAAGTTATGATTGTTTTACCTAGAACACCTTCTTGAGACTAGTCAATAGGACTAGTCAGGTACCCTATCTTCCACAGGGTGTATCTACATATGTAAGATGACCCAGAAGCTAAAATGTTTACCACAGATACCTTACTAATTTTTGTGAATATACTTCAGATTTCAGGGTCTGAAACGTTATAGAAAAAAATTTATAGCGAAAATTTCACAATGACTTAGTTCAGGATGATTCCAAAACCCTATCTTGCATAGGCTGTATCTCCGAAATTATAAGGCCTCAGGAGCTTAAATTTTAGCCCAACGTACCTTGATCTGTCTACTAAATATCCTCCAAGTCATTCCTTCTGAAACATTTTAGAAAAATTTTATAGCGAAAATTCCAAGGTGTCTCAGAAGTAGCAGCGAAACCCCAAGACCTTGAGCTCTGATACCATATGTTAAGAACCAAATATCAATATAGCATAGAAAAACCTCAGAATAAGTAATCAGTGCCTTGAAAAAGAGATACATTTAGATAATAAGCCTCTTCGAGGGGGAAACCTCCTTATTCCCACATAAATGTATAATTCCAAGATGATTCCAAATGAAAATGTCTCCTTGGTATATATAGGAGACTAGGAGGTATAATTACAACTAATGGAATAAATCCGACATATATAAAATAACATTACTAATGTAATATGCCCCAATTAAGGGTTAATGATCCAATATTAGGGCTTAGCACTAAATATATATCATCATCAACCAACTATAACCAAATCCACTCACATGGATACCAAAACCATCACCATACCATGTACTATACCATGTACCAAAACTTGTACCATACGATGTACCAAAATCACCACAAAGTGCCTCTATCAATGTACCATATCATCATCAACTCATGAACCATAACATCACCAAGATGTGTCTCAATGTCACCAATCATGTACCATAAGATATGCCAAGTGTAGGTACCATAACATCAATGATCAACCATATGCCTCAATCGTATGCCAAAACCATGTACCAAGTACCAAGCATCAACTATGTACCAAATGATGTGCCTCAACGAAGAACCAAAGAATGTTCCTTATACATATGCCAACATCCACTAAGTGTATACCTCAATCATGTACTAAGAAAACAACCACGACATATAACAAACCAGATACCAAGATAGCCAAGATATGCTTCTAATCAATGTACAATGATATCATCAATATGTGTCTCAACATGTACCAATATCACCAAGACATGCCTCAAGCATCTACAACATCCAATGCATGTACCTCAAACATGTTCCATAACCTCATCAAGAAGTTCCTCAACATGCATCAATATCACCAAGAAATGTACCTCATACATGTACAAAATATATACCTCACACTATGCACATCAGATGTTCCTCAAGCATGTGCCAATGTATCAACAAAATACCAAATGCATGCCTCAAGCAAGCACCATAACATGACCAACATGCAATCCTCAAAACATGCATATAGACATACCTTTAAACCTATAGCTGACCTGATACAAGATTTCATAAATGTAACTCTTTCTCAGCCTCAACAACCTAGTACAAGCATCCTCCCCAAATTTTCCTTTCCCTCGTGGGACTAAGACCAATCAACTAGTGGGGCTCGGGGTATGAGGGTCATACAAGCCATGGGGATTCCTCATGGGACATCAGTAGCATGACCCGTGTTGGTCATCCAAACTATAGTTTCTCGAAAACCCTCACTCTCCTCTGCAATCTTGAAACTTTCTCCTTTGCATTTCCTTCGTTGTCTCAAACTTGCTACCTTAGATTCGCCAAATAGATCAAGTGTGCTCACATAGAAGGTATTAAATAAAGTTGTGTGTGTAAGAATGAGAGGATTCTTGAAGTGTATTTATACCTTTTCAAATTGAATTATTTCCTTAACTTAAGGACCAACCTATACTTTCTTGTTATAACCACTTTACCCTTTAATCAATGACTTGTAATTGTTTAGGGGCTTCTTAACCATTCTTCATGGCTTCCAACTTCATGACCTCATAACTCCTCAACCACGAGGAACAAAATGGTGTACCATCTACCATTTGAAATGGCATGACGAGGGATATCCATCTATGAATGTGTTACCTACATTTACACTGTCATTCATGTCTGTATTCCTCAAACAACTTCAGGATTCATGGCCACACCTCTCGATCTTATTGTATAATTATTCAAATGCACCCATCACATCTATTGAAATCAATGAAAACCACTTCTATTGACATCAATGAAAACCAAATATCGAACAAAATCAATGAAAACTAACTATCTAACAGAGGTCACATTTTCGATGGTGCTCGCGTCAGATTTTCGATGGTCTTTACGTGCACTAATGTCACAATAACGAACAAGGTTGGTAAAATGACGATGAATTGGATTATGATGTTTTCCTGAAAAATTCCATGTTGCAGCCTAATGCATGAAATAAACAATAGCTCTATGATCGTCACAATTGGGATGATCAGTTGTGACAAAAGTTTGTTTGAAGAAATATCTCCACAACTACCACATCATTGGAAAATGGAAAATGTGTCAAATGCACTAGTGTTATATATATATATATATATATATATATATATATATATATATATAACACCACCCTCATATATATGGGGGTGGGGGTAGGGGAGATAATAGGGAAACCATAATAGGGGTGGGGGGAGATAATACGATAATACGAAGAAAAAAAAACACTCTCATATCTATGGTGGTGGGGGTTAGGCTTCAAAATTTCTGCAAATTTGGTTGAACATATTCATGATCATGGAATTTTCTCTATCTGAGATGTTAGGCTAGGAGAGGTGGATAATATTGGAAAAATCCCTTGGAAATCAATAATGATGCTAGATCTAGAGGGGGGGGAAGCTATTGAGTGGGAATATTTTACATATCTCCTTTACCCAAACTTTATTCTAATTTAAGAAGAAGAAAAAATGAAAAAAATGTGTCTATATACAGTGAAGAAGGGTTATTTGTTTTTTATCACATAAGAACAACACTAGTGGTAGTAAACGGTGGTGGAAGTACATATGGTCCATGCATGCACCACAAAAAGTGAATATTTTTTATTTGATGGCAATGGAAAATAGATCTCTAACATGGGAAATTGGAACAAAGAGGGGTTGGATAGGACCAGGACAATGTTCTGTGTGCGTGCATAATGAGGAAATGTGATTCCATATTTTTATTTCATGTTCCTTCATAGAACAGGTGAGGGCAACCATCTCGAAATATTTGAAATTTAATATCCCGAGGATAGATGGAGAACTTGAATATTGGATAAAATGGTGGAAATATTTTGAATCCTCCAAGGGGATTCACTCTCTTCCTTTTTTTATATTTTATTTTGTTTGGTGGGAAAGGAAAATCAATATTTTCCAGGATTTTCATCCTCCTCCTGAGGTGGTGGCATATTTAATTGAAAAACTAACTATGGAATTTAAAACAGAGACAAAATTACCAAAGAAAAGGACATCGATCATGCCTGCAATTGTGGAAGGATTACCTTGGAGTTTTTTTGATGGGGACAACCATGGAAATCCCTCAACATGTGGTCTAGGGGCAATACTGCACATATTATCTTCTCATTATTTAAAAATTCAGTATGCTCCAGGTCAAGGTACTAACATGAAGGTCAAGCTCTCAACTCTGTGGTAATTTCTATCTATGGTGGATACCCTTAGGGTTCAAAAGGTCTAACTAATGGGAGATTCAGTGAACACAATTGAATGGGTAAAAATAATAGCTCAAATTTAGGTTCCAAGACTAAAAACGTTTTTGAGACAGATTCATGTCTTTCTATCTATTCTAGAATTGTTCTCTATATCACACATATATAGGGGTTTAAACACAATTGTAGACAACCTATCAAAGGAGGCTCTCCCTTTGGACAAAGGAACCTTTTGTATGTAGGAATTTTTTGAGGAGAAGCCCTGCAATGAGATGACTTTCAAGTTGTAGGCATAAAAAATATTTTTGTACTAGATGAAATGTGGTCAATTATAAGACTATAGTGAGTTTTTTGTTTAAATAAAAGTGATGAATAAAAAATTAGAACAAAGGACATATATGAATGGATAATCATTTTAAGCACTTTAATATGTATATTTCATTTTTAATTAAATATATGTTTTTTCTTCCCCCGAGGTGTAGGGAAGTCAATGATGGAGTGTGTTGTTCAAGAACTCTGTTACGTGAATTCACTAGTTCAAAACCCCGACTTACCTTATGTGTCACATATGGGGCATCTTGAGAACACCTAGAGGTTATAGTGGCACCAGTTGAATAACATGACCCCATTTCATGCGATTACATGCTTGACTAGTTTGTTATTCCACCAATAAAAAAAAGAAATATACGTTTTTTATTTCTTAGAAAAACAAATCTATGGGGGTGGGGATGGGGGGAGGTAATAGGGGGAATGTAATATTTTTTTCCATATTATCTCTCCTCTCCTATGTAGGAGGGTGGGGTGGAGGGAGATAATAGGGAAATTATGTTTCCCCTATTATCTCCCCCCACCCCCACCCTCATATATACGAGGGTGAGAGTATTTTCCTTATTATCTCCCCATATTTTTTCTATATTATCTCTCCCCAACCCCACCCTCATATATACAAGGGTGGGGGTATTTTCCCTATTATTTCCTCCCACCTCCACCCTCATATATTATGTTTTCCATTTTATCTACCCCAATCCCCATCCTCATATACATTTTCCCTATTATCCTCATATATATTTTCCCTATTATCTCTTCCCATAGCAACTCTCATATATATGAGGATGGGGGTTGGGGGAGATAATAGAGAAAACATATATGAGTGTGGGGATGGGGGGAGATAATAGATAAAACATAATATATGAGGGTGGGTGTGGGAAAAGATAATAGGGAAAATAATTCCACCCTCATGTATATGAGGGAGGGGGTGGGGGGAGATAATAGGGGAAACATAATAAGGATGGGGGATATAATAGAGAAAACATATTATGTTTTCCCTATTATCTTCCCCCACCCATGCCTTCATATATTTGAGGGTGGAAGTATTTTCCCTATTATCTCCCCCAACCCCACCCTCATATATTATGTTTTCCCTATTATCTCACCCCATATCCACCCTCATACATGTTTTCCCTATTATATCCCACAACCCACATCCTCATATATATGAGGGTGATGGTTGGGGTGGGAAGTGATAATAGGGAAAATATATATGTGGTGGGCGGAGATAATAGGGAAAACATATATGAGGGTGGGGTTGGGGGGAGATAATAGGGAAAATACTCCCACTCTCATATATACGAGGGTGGGGGTGGGATGAGATAATAGGTAAAAGACTCTCTCCCTCATATATATGAGGGTGTGGGTGGAGGGAGATAATGTGTTTTGGGGGTGGGACGAGATAATAGGGAAAATGCTCCCAACCTCATATATATGGGGGTGTGGGTGGGGGAGATAATATGTTTTCTCCTTTATATCCCCCCACACCCACATTCATATACATGAGGGAGTGGGTGTATGGATACAATTGGGAAAACATATAATCTCCCACCACCCACACCCTCATATATACATGGGTGGAGGTGGGGGGAGATAATAGGGAAAAATTATAAGAACAGATAATGTGGAAAACATATTATCTTCCCCCACCCACACCCTCATATATATGAGAGTGCATGTGGGGGGAGATAATAGGGGAAATATATCATATGTTTTCACTATTATATCCCCACACCCATACCCTCATATTGTTTCCATATTATCTTCCCCCACCCACACCCTCATATTGTTTCCCTATTATCTCCCCCCACCATTATTATGAGGGAGGGGGTGAGGGTGGGGTGATATTATAGGGAAAACATATTACCTTCATGTATATGAGGGTGGGTGTAGGAGGAGATAATAGGTAAAACATAATAGGTTTTCCCTATTATATCCCCTAAACCCACCATCATATATATGAGGATTATCTCACCTAAACCCCTCCCACTTATATATGAGGGTGAGTGTGGGAAGATATAATAGGAAAATGTATTATTTTTTCCCTCTTATATGATATCCTTAATATGTTTTCCCTATTATTTCCTCCCATTCCCACCCTCATATATATGAGGGCGGGGAAGACAATAGGAAAAACATAATAATTTTTTTTCTATTGTCAATCCCCGACCCCCACTATCATATATAATGTGTTTTCATTATTAAATACCCCCATCCCCACCCTCATATATATGAGGGTGGGGGTTGGGGGATATAATAGAGAAAACATGTTGTGTTTCTCTTTTATCTCTTTCCATCCCCACTATATATATATATATATATATATATATATATATATATATATATATATATATATATATATATATATATATATATATATATATATATATATGAGTGGGGGGGTTGGAAGGGATAACAAAAAAAAAAAAATTGTTTTTTGTATTATTTCCCCCAATCCTCATACGCATATATATGAGGGTGGTGGTTGGGGGATATAATAGAAAAAAAATATTATTTTTATTTTTCCCTATTATGTTGCTCCATTACCACCCTCATATATAAGAGGATGGGGATTGGGGCAAATAATAAAAAAAAACACATTGTTCCCCTATTATCTCCCCCCAATCTGACCCTCATATATATGAGTTTGTGTGGGATGGGATAATAGGGACAACACAATATGTATTCCCTATTATATCTCTCTGTCTCCACCCTCACATATTATGTTTTTCCTATTATATCCTCCCGCCCCCACCCTCATAAACATACATAATACTATTCTTTGCATAATATCTTCCCCCTATGAGGGTGGGGGTTGAGGGATTTATTATGAAAAACATCTTATTATTTATTTATTGTATAATATCTCCCTCCACCACCACCCTCATATAGGGGTGATATTATGCAACATAATATTATGTATACTTTGTTGGACCTAGTGTTATGGTGTTTGCATTGATGTCAAAGAGGGCCAATAGGGTCAATGTTGGACATGGTGTTATGGATTTGGAATTGATGTCAAAGTGGCTAATCTAATATGGATCCATACAAGTCACATATGGATGAATTAATAAGACAGAGAGGGGTGGTCCAACGGATGGAAAAATGGAAGCCCACATTTTCTGAGAGAAAAGGCCCGCATAACATAACTTAATGCTACAAAACAATGGAATGTTCCTACATCACTAAACGGTTTGAAACAATTAATGCCATTTTAGTCACTGCATGGTATAGAACCATGTGAGGGAGAGCTAGTGTGTGGGTATTCATGTGATATACCAACAACTATCGAAGGTGTGAGTTTTGCATGTCTTTACCATCTACTGAAATAGTGAAAACAAATTTGGCACAAATTCCTTCCTCGGATTATTTGTGTTAGTGTTATTTTAGCAACAACCACTGGATTTAATAATTTGATATGTGATAGGATTAACATTTCCCCTCCAGACCATATCTCAAATTGTATTTAATGTCTACTCCATTAAAGTATGTGTCTTCATTGAAAAGGCAATCGTCAACACATGAAAATGAAAAATTACTGAAAACTCATATGATATCCTGATTAATGTCCATGTATTCATATCATTATCCCATAAAAATATTGTGTTGAAATATGTTACTAACATCCATTCACATAAAGTAATTGATCAGAAAAAGAGGGCATAGAGAGGGAATGACATGAAATGATGAATAATAATGATGTTTCACCGTTGATTGTTGGATCAAAATGAGAGCATGATCGGACGACCCTAATCAAATTCGCGTTTGGAATAGCACAAAGGAAAAGTGGGAAGGGTGGACACAAAAAATGTTTTATGCAAAATTTGATAAACCACATGTCATCACTGTGTGTCATCGCATTTTGGCTTTGTATTATCTCTGGTCCATATTTCATTTGTGAAATGAATGAGGAACTTCCACTCAACAAATAATTAAAATCCAACCGATGATTTGTTTAAAGAACCCAGATAATCCTGAACCGTCCACTCAAAGGTTGATTAAGTCCAAACCATTGATTTGTCTAAATCCCAAGGTAAGTCTCATATGTATTCTCTCTCAGTCACAAGCCAGGGTTATATGGAAAACATGAGGCAAGGAAGGGTTAAAATGTTGGATAACACCTAGTTATAGGGTAAGTTCACCTTGTAAATAGAAAAAGTGTCTTTGGGACAAGGTAGAGAATAGGGCTTGCACCTCGTCGTTTATCTATTGGTCACAATTCTTGGTCCTATGGGAAAAGGGGCCACAAATTAACACATGTCTATTTCTATACATGCAATTCACTAGAGATATAATTAAAATATTGAAATTTGATAATGTTGGAAGGAAAACATCCCATGAAAAGTTCATAGCTTACCAGTGCCAATTGAGAATACGATTCTTAATTTAATTCTTATTAAAGAGATATTGAAGAATAAACAAGGTCACCCTATTACTTAAAGATGATAATAAAGGAAGAAATTTGTTATTAAATAAACATTAATAAAATGAAAAGGCACATTGGTTCATTTTCTATTTATAGAAAGACACAATGGTTCAACAAGATAGACCTTTTAGAAGACTATATAAACAAGAGTATATGGAGAGAATAAATTTTCTCTATGAGCTAATACAGAAGATCAAAACAAAGGAAGAGTCCAAGGAATAATTTGACACCTAAAAACATACACATGAAGTGAGGGTGGAAGGGAGGAGCAAGGGAGGATTGGAGTCCTCTATACGTTGGAGCCTGATCTACAGGGAGTTGCAAATTCCTCAAGTTGGTGCTTGAAAACAGGGGATTGGTATATCCTTGAGTTGGTGCTCAAAAGAAGGGAGATTGGTGTCCCCTACAAGTTGTAGCTTGTAAAATATATAAATTTTATGATTTTTACATTGAAAATTTTGTGTATTGTACTTTATTTTTGATAAATTGTTATGGTTAATAATTTTAATAATTAAATAATTGATTAAAATTGTGAAAAAAAGGTAATATTGATTCACCACCCCTATCAGTATTGAACAACATTTCAACAATTGGTATCAGAGCAAGGCTCCTTCACCACAATCTAATCACTGGAAGGAAGATTGTGAGAAATCACAATGGATCAGAAAGAAGCAATGTCCTCTAACAAAGCACCACTGTTCAAAGGAAATTACTATGCATGTTGGAGTGTAAGGATGAGAAGTTATCTTATGTCCCTTGGTTGTGACATTTGGCTATCTATGGTAAATGGTTATATTGCACCAACTACTCGACCTTTGGACGTTGCTTCAAAGAAACTATGCAATGATAATTCAAGGGTTGTTAATGCAATTCTGGGTGGATTAGAAAACTCTATATTTGTAAAAGTGATGCATTGTAAATCATCAAAAGAAATTTGGGACAAACTTAAAATCGTCTATGAATGATATTGCAAATTTAAGCAAGTAAAACTTCAAACATACATAGGCCAATTTGAGAGTTTGAAGATGAAAGAGGAACAAAACATTGCAAAATATTTTCAAAGAGTGGATGAAATTGTCAATTCAATCAGAGAACTGGGAGAAGAGTTAAAATATAAAATTATTGTCCAAAAGGTATTGATATCATTACCAATGATATATGATGCCATTGTGTCTACCTTGGAATATTGATAAGACCTTGAAAAACTTACAATGGACGAACTTCATGGGATTCTTATAACCTATGAAATGAGGACAGGGAAAGAAAGGACATCAAAAGGGGAAACAACTTTTAAAGCATAAAAAGAAAAAAAGATCCATGATCATGTGCCAAATCAAAATCACTAAGACATATCAAATGAAGACGAGGCTGAATTTATAAGGAAAATCAAGAAAGGGTCTAGGAAATACAAAGGGAAGTTACCTCTCAAATGTTTCAAATGTGGAAAAATTGGGCATTTTGCCTCCAAATGTTCCTATCCCAAGTAGGAGGATAGTGATGATGAAGAAAATTGTAAATATAAAGAACTTAAAAACAACAAAATTGGAAATAAGAAGAAATTATACATGAAAAATAAAAACTTTTACTCCAAAGAAGACAATAGTTCACCTGACATGAGTGAACATGATGAGACATAACTTTTATTTATGGGCATAGAAACTCAAAATAATGTTGTTGATGATAATTTTGGAAATGAAGGAAACTTTGAAGTTGAAGGAGAATTAGATATTGAAGAAAAACTTATTATTTCTCTCGAAGAACTGAGAAAATATAAAAGAAAGAACAAATCATTAAGAGACCAATTATTAGAATATGAAGAAGAAGAAAAATCAAGGGAGAAGGAAGTTTCAAAAACCATCAAGGAATCAGAGAAAATCATCAATGATTTTAATATTCAACTCCAAGAAGCTAAAAGACTTGAACAAGTCATAAGTAAACAACTCAATGAAAAACAACAAGACTGTGAAAAACTAGATGATGAAATTGTTTTTTCTAAAAAAGGAACCAACCAATCAAGATTTGAAAAAAATTCAAAAATATTGGATGGTATTTGTTACAGTCAAAGATCATCAATAAATAATATAGTATAGGGTTGTTGATTAATTGGGTTGGTTGTCATTGATGTCAACCCTTGAAGAAAGTCCAGTAGAAAATTATGGTATCACAAAGGTATGGGTAATGGATACAAATTTGTTTTATGTATAATGGTATGAGTTTTAATATATTTACAGGTAAGACTATTCTAGATGGATAGCACATTTCATGTCATTTCTGCTGGTATGTGGAATGTCGCATAACTCCTCATGGTTAGAGAGTTATAGACATGTGAAGTTGGATAACCCTCATGAGTTATCTATAATCCCCTAAAAGGTCAAAGTAGTCAAAGTGGTTGCAAAGAAGAAATTATTTAAATAATAAAGTGGTTGCAACAAGAAGTGGTGAGTTTACTATTTATGGATAAGTTAAAGTGGTTGCAAAAGAAATTATTTAAATAATAAAGTTAATGGAGAAGTTAGTATTTGTGGAAAGTGGTTAAGCTAAGTGGACAAGTGGTTAGAAGTGGGTTAGCCCTAAAATAAAAAAAAAGTGGGTTAAGATGGTTAGAAGGTAAACCCTTGAGGAAGCTACATGAAATTATAAATAAGAGGCAAGGGTCTCTCATTTGATTACCATTGAACACATTGGATATCTATTATTGTGTAAGGCTTATTGCAGGTACTCATTGATATATCTGGAGTTGCGAAAGTCTAAGGTAGCACGAAGGGTTGACAACGAGAGTTTCAGAATTACAAAGAATACTAAAAAAACCCTAATTTATGAGGTGTACATAGGCTAATAGTACAACAGAGGCCGTACATACGTGGGCTACTAGTATAACAGAGTCCGTACGCATGTTGGCTGTCAGTATAACAAAAACCATACGTGAGGGAAAAGCCATGGAAATTTGAGGAGATAAAGAAGCCAAGGTTCTAAATTCTGAGAACAAGCTCCCAGGAAGGTCTGCAGTGATCAGATACCTCAGGTCTTTCCATTGGTTCAAATGGTGTGTCTTATTTCTATGAGTAGTTGGATTTTTATGTATGCATGAGAAATTTTTATGGATATTTGAGGATTATCCCTAGAGAGATTAGTGGTTGCATGGGATCTTCTGTATAAATCATATCTACATAAATATAATGTTAGTATAAGCAATATTTATCATTCATTGTTAGAGTTGAGGCACATCTTGTATTTATAGGCATATGGTTAAGGGTTCTTGTGATACATGAAGTAGTTGAAGTATTGAAAGGTTGAATATCAGAAAGGGTTTTATGTCTAGTTTATGTGAGGGTTATTATATTGGTTCATGATAAAAAAACACTTATTTGGAACATGACTAGAGAGAGATGTAGAGTATTTGGGTAAATGTTATGTATGAGGATGCATGCACAGGGTACAATTATAGTCTGGATAAAGTGACACGTTGTAGATCTATGTGAAATAGGTTGCAGAGGGTCAAAAGTTTTTAGAAGAAAGAAAACCCTAGTTTCAGAAGGAATACGTGGTCTTCATAACAGATAGGTCATGTATATATGCATGTTGTTGTATAGATAGGGCACGTACATACACATGTTTTAGAACTACAATTCATGTACACGTTGTATATGTTTGATACATGCTCATTTCAGGTATAGTTTGATTGCAAGGCAGTAGTATAGGTTGGTTGCATGTCAGTGGTATAGCTTGTTACAATTTTACGTGGTATGTCTCACAGTTATAGTGTGACAATGGTTCCATCATTCTACTTCTACATCAGGGTGGTTGGACGGGGCAAGGATAGGTGGTTGTAGTCACCTTCCAGTTGTAGCCGAATAACATAGGGGGTTGTAGCCTCCTTGTGGTTATAGCCAGATAATTGGGGATTTGGAGCTTCCCTCACATTGTAGCCCGAGAAACTAGGGGGTTGGAGCCTCCTTGCAGTTGCAGCTAGAAAAGAAAAGAAGTTGTTTCTTCCAATGAATGTAATTCTTAAAGACATATAAGAAAAATAATTATGTGGTTTTCTCCCGCTTTGGATTTCCACGTAAAAACATTGGTGTACTGTGTATGTGTATGATTTCTAATTTGTTCATTGTTTATTTACTCTGCAACTATTGGATGATAATTCTACATTGATCATAAAGACATATAACACTTGCATATTATGGTTAAAAGGGATTAGATTTCTCTATTACTGATTCACCCCCTCTCTCAATAATCCAACAATTGGTATCAGAGAAGATTCCTTCATAAATAAGTTTAACCACTAAAAGGTAGATCATGGAGAACAACAACATGTATAAAAATGGAATACCACAGTTTGATGCACATAAGTATGCATTCTCGAGAAGAAGAATGAAAACATATATATAGGAATAGGGATTTGAAATTTGGAAATCAGTTGTGGATGGATACAAACAACCAACAGTTCCACCAACAAATGAAAGAGAAATGAAACTCAGTCTAAATAATTCCAAAGCCACAAATGCACTTCTAAATGGTCTTGGTGAATCGGTATATACCAACGTTATACATTGTAAATCCACTAAAGAGATATGGGAAAAAATTCGAAATATTTATGACGGAGATTCAAAAGTCAAAGCAACAAAGCTTCAAACTTATAGAGGTCAATTCGAACAACTAAAGATGAAGGAAGATGAGAATATTGCACCTTACTTCTTACGAGTCGATGAAACAGTGAATGCAATCATAGGATTGGGAGAAGAAATTAAATCATTTTTAATAGTTCAAAATGTACTAAGATCTCTTCCTATGAGATTTGATCATAAGATATCAGCACTAGAAGAAAGAGAAAATCTAAACTCAATAAGCATGGACAAACTACATGGAATCTTCACAGCATACGAAATGAGAAATGAACAGGAAAATCAAGATATAAAAGAAGCATCTTTCAAAGCATCGAAAAGGTCAAAGCAAAAGGGAATAAAAGGAACATAGCAACAATAATGACTTCTCATAATATGATGAAGAAGTGGCCAACTCTTTCAGATGACTGAACAAGGGAACCAATGGAAGATATAAAGGTAAGCTTTCATTGATTTTTTAAATTGTGATGGTATTGGTCATTTTGCTAACAAATGTCCTCATAAGAAAAATAAGAGGAATGATGAAGATTACTCAAATAGAAAACAAACATATAAAGGAAAAATAACCAAAAATAAATCTTTCAAGAAAAGTTTATGCACCAAAGAAGACATCTCCTCACGAAATGAAGATGAAGTCAGTGAAAGTGAGACAGAAAGAGTTCTATTCAGGGCAATAGAAGACTTTGATAAATAATACACCAGAGAATAATATGAAGAGGCATAAGTTTACTGTCGAGAATAATTGATTAGTGCCATAGAAGTTATAAAAAGACAAAAGAAGAAAAAATAGAAGATACAAGTAGAACTAGACAAGAAAAAAGACACTCGGGAACTAGAAAAAATGATCAAAAAATTGAAGTTTCAAATAGAAGAAGATAAAAGAATTGAAGAAGCACTCAAAGAACAATTAGAAGAAAGAGACATGATCATTGAAAATTTGGAAGAAGAGATTGTCACATTGAGGAAGGATCTTCAAAATAAAAATATGAAGAACAACTCAAAAGTTTTGGATGACATTATCAGCAGTCAAAAGCCTCATCATGACAAGTCCGAATTTGGATACAATCGGACAGAAACGAGATCAAGCTCCAAAATGACAGAACAAGAAACATATCCAAAAATCTATGTAGAGATAATCAAAGGGGATAGGAAGACCTACAAATAAAATCATAGGGACACTCCTCCACCGAGAAGATTCAGATTTCAAAATCAACGACCGATAGAAATATATAATAATAACAAAAAAAATATTCCTAACGAAGAAGGATTCATAAGAGTAACTCCTTTAAGAATATATTCAACTCCCATGTATCAAACTATCTTTTTTGGTTTATGTTATGCATGCAACAACTTTGGACATAAAGTTGTAAATTGTAGAGCTAATAGCAAGAACATAAACAACTTTTAAAGTTATACACAAAATGGTTATCCAAAAAGGCCTAGTGAGACACGGAGAAGAAGCTACAATGGTTTTAAATCATTGAGCATTGAAGTGGAATGATACAAGTGAAAAAAATTTGGACACATGGCCAAATATTTTAGAATGGCATTCCCTCCTAGAGAACCACAACAAAACAACAATAGTTATAGACAAGAACCTTAGAAGAGAACATGGATAAGAAAGCAAAATCAATATAGCAATGAAGAATGCACACTCACTCTACAAGATAAGAATAAGAAATGTGGTTAGTATGTTGACAGTGGTTGTTCAAAACACATGACAGGTGATAAAGATATATTTCTTACATTAAGAAAGGAAAAATATGGATCAGTCTCTTTCAGAAATGATGATTCAACTAAAATAATTGGAAAAGGCACAATCAGAATTGGAAACAAGAATACCAATGCAGAAAATGTTCTACTAGTAGAAGATATGAAACATAATCTTCTAAGTGTAATTCAAATGTGTGACCAAGGTCATAAAATTACTTTCAATTCACAGAAGTGTGGGATAAGAAAAGAAGGTTCAGAAAAATTAATTGCAACATCTACAAGAACTTCAAGCAACATATATGTATTAAGTGAAATTGAAAATGAAAAGTATTGTCTAGGAAAGGAAGATGAAGGTTGGCTATGGCACAGAAGAATGGGTCACATAAAATTTGATAACCTTGTAAAAGTAAGAAAAAAGGAAGCAGATAGAGAAATGCCCCAGATCACAAAACCAACCAACACTTTATGCAAGCATTGATAACAAGGAAAACAAACAAAGACCAAGTTCAAATCAAAGGAATATTCAATTACAAGACCACTGGAAATTATGCATACTAATCTAGTTGGACCAAATACAACAATGGGTTTAAAAGGTTAGAAATAGTTTATGTTATTAGTTGATGATTATACACGAATGATTGCAGTTTGATTTCTCAGGAATAAGTCTGAAGCCTTTGAAAAATTCAAGGTCTACAAAGAAATGGTTGAAAATGAAATGGATTCAAAAATCAAATGTTTGAGATCTAATAATAGAGGAGAGTTCACTTCAAAGGAATTTATGGAATTCTGCAACAAGCATGGAATAAAAATGAAATTCTTCGTTGCCAGGACACCTCAACATAATGGAGTTGTTGAAAGAAAGAACAAGACAGTACAGGAAATGACTCGAAAAATTTTAATGGATTCCAAATTGACAGATATTTTTTGGAAATATGCAGTGCATACAACAGTTCACATTCAAAACAAAATAATGCTTAGAAACAACAATGACAAAACTCCCTACAAGCTATGGAAAGGAAGACCAAAAAATGTGAAGCACATCAGAGTATTTGGAAGAAAATGACAAATCAAAAAAGAAGATGGAAGAATGAGAAAGTTTGACTCTTGTGTGGACAAAGGAGTACTTGTTGGTTACTCAAGTACAAGGAAATCATAAAAATGTTATAATCTAAGGTTGAACAAATTTTTGGAAAGAATCAATGTAACAATTGATGAAATAGGTGGACGAGAATTAAAGGAAGAAGAAAATGAATCAATGGAACAACTTTACGAAGAAGAAGCAAAAGATGAAGAACAAGTAGAAGGGGAAGGGGAAGATGAAGAAGATTAGACATAAGTAGAAGAGAAATTTCAGCAAGTGCCTCCAAAGACACTTACAAAACAAGTACAGAAGAATAATCATTCATATTAGATTATCAGAAACAAGGATGCAGGAGTTGAGACTAGAAGAAGAATTTGTTCACCAGAACCAATGCACCTAGCACTCTTATCTACGATTGAAACAAACAATTTTGAAGAGGCCAGCAAGGATGAATTATAGAATAAGGCCATGAATGAAGAATTGGATCAAATAGAGAAGAATTACACTTGGGAATTGGTTCCAAGACTAAGGAATAAGAATGTGATTGGCACTAAGCGGGTTTTCAGAAATAAATTGAATGAAGATGGACATGTTACAAGGAACAAAGATAGATTGGTATGTAAAGGATATGCATATTTTGAATTACTTGACTTTGAAGAGACATTTTCCCCAGTTTCCATAATGGAAGCAATTTGATTGTTCTTAGCTTATGCATGCTCCAAGAATATAAAGTGTATCAGATGGACATGAAATCATATTTTATGATTGGGGAACTTGAAGAAGAAGTCTACATTGAACAACCAGAAGGATTTCACTTGTCAGAGAACACAGATTATGTCTGTAAATTGAATAAGGCCTTGTATGGTCTAAAAAAAGATCCTAGAGCATGGTACTCTAGACTGGATAAATATCTACAACAAGCAAGGTTCAGAAAAACAAGTGCAGACAACAACCTCTACAACAAGGTAACTCAAGATAGTATTTTGTTGATTGAATTTTATGTTGATGATATTATTTTTGGAAGTAATGATGACAGGTTAAGCCAAAAATTTGCAAAGGATATGAAGAATGAATTTGAAATGTCATTACTCAAAGAACTCTCCTTCTTTCTGGGTCTTCAAATATGTCAAAGAAACCAAGGAATTTTTATTTCTCAAACTAAGTATATCAGAGAAATGCTAAAGAGGTTAGGAATGGAAGAATGAAAACCAGTTACCACTCCTATGAAAACCATTTACAAGTTGAGAAAAGATGATGATTCAAAGTCTACAGACCAGAGACAATAAAGGTCAATGATTGGTAGCTTACTATATGTGATAACATCCACACCAGATGTAATGCAGGCAGTTGGACAGGTGGCACGATTTCAAGCAACACCAAAGGAATCACATGTCTTAGAAGTGAAGAGGATTTTCAGATATCTCAAATGAACGAAAGAATTTGGATTATGTTATACAAAAGGAAATGATCTATCAATTATTGCCTACACGGGTGCAAATTGGGCAGGTTGCATTGATTATCAACGAAGCACAAGTGGAGAAAATTTCTACTTGGGTGAGTGTTCAGTATCTTGGCTAAGAAAGAAACAATCATCAATATATTTATCTACAGTCGAAGCAGAGTATATTGCAGCGACAAGATGTTGTACACAAGTTCTATGGATGAAACAAACTCTAACAGATATATAGGTTGAGTATGATGAGCCAATTCCAATATATTGTGATAATACAAGCACCATCAATATCTCGAAGAACCCGATGATGCACTCCAAGATGAAGCACATTCCAATGAAGTATCACTTTCTATGGGAATAGGTTGTAGAGAAGAATATTAGAGTTGAATATGTGGGCACAAAAGAACAAGTGGTAGACATATTTACAAAACCTCTTTCAAGGGAATATTTTGAGTATCTTTGCCAGAGACTTGGAGTAATTTCTACTCCAAAATGAATTCTTTTGAATACTTATCTTATATGTCTTATATTTACATGAGGAAGCACCATAAAGATGGCAGTTCAGGTTGGGAGATCAATTTTAGGAAGAGTTCAGTTAGGGGGAGTATCCCCAAGGACAGTTCAGTTAGGGAGAGTAGCCCCATATGGAAAGATACCTTTGACATTGATGACAAAGGGGGAGAGATTTATCAGATGCAGGATAGAGAGTTAAATGCTTGGAGAAAGAGAACAGAGGCATGGTTCCAAGGGGAGCGATGGTCACAGGGGGAGAATGAGTGAGATGACTTTAGTATTGCATCTGAGTGTTCCCATCAATGCTAAAGGGGGGTATTTTTGATTAATTGGGTTGGTTTTCATTGATGTCAACCCTTGAAGAAATTCCGGTAGAAAATGTTGATAGCAAAAAGGTATAGGTAATGGACCCAAGTTTTTTTTATGTATAATGGTATGAGTTTTAGTATATTTGCAGGTAAGACTATTTTATATGGATAGTACATGTAATTTCATTTCTGGTGGTATGTGGAACGTCACATAACTCCTCACGGTTAGAGAGTTATGGCCATGTGAAGTTGGAGAACCCTCATGAGTTATCTAGAAGCCCCTAAAAGGTCAAAGTAGTCAAAGTGGTTGCAAAGAAGAAATTATTTAAATAATAAAGTGGTTGCAACAAGAATTGGTGAGTTTACTATTTACGGATAAGTCAAAGTGGTTTCAAAATAAATTATTTAAATAATAAAGTTAATGGAGAACTTATTGTTCGACAACACAGGTATTCCAACAGAGGATGAACAAATTCACTAACCACTCACATAACCAAATCAAAGATCAACACACCGATGTTTTCACGTGGTAAAACCCCTACGGGGAAACATCCACAGCCCCAGTCAACGCGGCCACTTGGAGCAGTTTATTAATGCAAAAGAAAAAGATTACAAAGATATTTTACAAGAGAGTTTCTCACAATAGATCATCAGAAAAGGAGCCTCCATGCTCTTTAAATAGAGATCATGGACCAATCGGGTGTTAATCCACGGATCAATGGTTGTTAAGATCGAGGAGAGTATGAACGGTCAGATCACTCTATGTCGAGAACATATCATGACTGTCGGATTTCCTAACTAGAAATGCATATTAATGCATACTAAAGAAACAGACTAGGAAACACACTTTTACCTAATGACACATTAGACCAAGTAGAAATTAACTAACTCCTAAGTGTCTAAATATCCTAACATCCACCCCTTAAGAACAATTTGGGATAGGATTGAAGGATTTACAATAGTGACACAATAGGAGAAGGAAGGAGGCATTAGAGCCTATCCCCCCTTAATGACAACTTCCAGAACACCTAACATAGATCGAAGTTTGGAAAAGTTCACTTCTGTAAGAGACTTTGTGAAAATGTTTGCAACTTGATCTTTTGTAGAGAAAAAGAGCACTTCAATAACTTGATCATGAATGAGCTTTCTGATGAAGTGCATGTGTAGCTCGATGTGTTTTCTATGTTGATGTTGAACTGGGTATTTGGCAAGCTTGATGGCACTCTGATTGTCACACCAAAGTCTGGTTGAATGCTGATGCTAGAATACAAACTATGAAAGGATCTATCGAAGCCACAAGGCTTCCTAACTTTCATTTACCGTTGCTCAATACTCTATTTCTGCTGAAGAAAGTGAAATAGCCTATTGTTTCTTACAAGCTTAAGTGACAGGACCTAAACCAAGGCTGAAAACATAACCTGTAGTAGACTTCCAATCATCAAGGTCGTCAGCCCAATCTAAATCAGTGAAACCAACCAATAAAGGAGTCCCCCCTAAACTGTAATGTATCTCAAACTAAATTGTACCACGAAAATAGTGAAGTATCCTTTTAGTTTCTTTCCAATGGCTTTCATGGGGTGTTTGGATATACCAGGAACAATACCAACAACAAAGGAAAGATCAGGACAGGTATGAGTCAAGTATAAGAGGCTACCAACTAATTGACGGTACAGGGTGGCATCAACTTCAGGATAAGTACAGGTGGCAGTAAGATTGACTCCAGACTGTAAGGGAGAATGGGTTGGTTTACAATCATCCATGTGAAAGCGACGAAGAAGGTCCCAAGCATAATTAGACTAGGAAAGACAAATTCCTTCATTGGTTTGCAAAACTTGGAGGCCAAGGAAATAGTGCAAAAAGCCTAAGTTTGTCATTTCAAATTTATTCTTAAGGTTGGTTTTCACATGGTTTAAAAGTTTTGAATCACTACCAGTAAGGATAAGGTCATCAACATAAAGGACAAGGATTATGAGATGGCTTCCTACTTTATTGTTATAGACATTAGGATCATAATGGCATATAAATAATCCAAGGTCAATAAGAAAGTTGTCCATTTTGGCATACCAAGCTCAAGGATCTTGCTTAAGAGCATAAATCGATTTCTTAAGGCGACATACAAGGCTAGAGTCATTCTGGACATATCCAGGAGGTTGTTCCATATATATTTCTTCTTGCAAATATCCATCCAATAAGGCAGATTTAACATCCATCTGATGGACCTCCCATTTATGTGAGGAAGCAAGGGAAAGAACAAGGCGGATGGAATTCATTTTGGCTACAAGGGCAAAGGTTTCATTATAGTCAATTCCTTCAACTTGGAAAAATCCTTTGGCAACTAACCGAGCCTTGTGTCTTTCAACACTTCCATCTGATGCATACTTATTTCTATAGACCCATTTACATCTGATAAGTTTTCTTCCTTTTGGAAGAGGTACAAGATCTCAAGTATTTTTTTCCATTAAAGAAATATACTCTTCATTCATTGTTGTATCCCAATCTGGATGACCTGAAGCTTCTGCAAATGTCTCTGGATCATGAGTCTCTGAAACTTGAGCCAAAAGAGAAGAGGTTCATTGGAACTGTGAACATGTGCAAAGTTGATCTGAAGGATCACCGACAATACCACCAACTACTTCTCGTGTTGAATGGACCCATCTAGGAAGCGGTGGAATTGGTGCGAGTTCAGGTTCAAAGGACTCGTCTAGAGGAAGGTGAGAAGGCGGAGGTGGATTTTCATCCTCAATGTCATCATCTGAAGAAGAAAACATAATAGGATCAGAAGAAGGCACAAACGTCAAAGATGGCTCGCAAGCCGAAGGAGGCACAACCATCGAATTAAGATCGCAGGCCAAGATATTTTCATCAAATTTAACATCTCTTATAAGAATAATTTCATTAAAATGTGGTTGAAGAAGTCTATAATCTTTTACATCTTCAAAATAACCAAAAAATATACATTTCTCACTTTTAGGCTGCAATGCTTTCCTTTTCTCATCAGGAATGTGAGCCCATTCTATACTTCCAAATACATGGAAGTGACTTACATCTAGTTTAATTTTAGTCCAAGGTTCTTCCAGTGTTATATTTTTAAGATCCTTTGTGGGAGTGTGATTGACTATGTAATTTTCACAGTTGATTGCTTCTGCCCAATACTTTAGACTTAATCACTTAGATTGGATCATACACTTAGCCATTTCTTTTAATGTGTGGTTCTTTCTCTCAGCAACACCATTTTTTTGTGGTGTATATGGAACAGTGTGTTGCATTTGGATTCCCTATGTAGTGTGGTAACTTGTAAAATTATTGTTCACATATTCGCCTCCATTATATGTTCTTAACTTTTGAATTTGATGTCCAAATTGTTTTTCTACAAGGGCCTTGTAGGCCAAAAAATTGTCAAAAACTTCGCTCTTAAGTTTTAAGAAGTAAACCCAAGTACGTCTGGAAAAATAATCAATGAAATTTAAGAAATACTTTCACCCAGAAAAGGAAGGAGAAGAAAGTGGACCACACAAATCACTATGAACAAGCTGCAAAGGGCCCGAGGCGTGCCAAAAGGCACATTTGTCAAAATTGTCCCGATGATGTTTTTCGAGAACACAACTAGCAAAAACACCATCTCTACATGAAACAAGAGGAAGACCAATCACCATTTGTTAATTACATAGTTGTTGCAATGAGTGATAGTTTAGATGACCAAACAACTCATGCCAAAGTTTTCTCAAGTCATCGCTATGAGCAACAAAAACTGATGAAAAAGATGATGACTCAAATTTGTCAAACTTGTACAACCTGGTAATATCATCAATAATTCCACTTGCTAGAACATTCTTAGGATCTTTTAGATCCTTGATTACAACTTGGTGAGATGAAAACTGTTATCACTAAAATTTCGTCCGCACAGGGCGACAAGAACTCCGCATCATCAAAACAGGAAGAAGTTATTCATGGCACAAGCTTAATTCCACAACATAGCAAAAGGGTCAAAAAACTATACAAAATGACCAAAAAATTGAAGGCCGCTTTACAGAACCAGGGTGCGCGCGCAACAACAACGAACAATGCACGCATGCGCACACGATGTGCAGTTGTTGGGCGAAAAACCCGCGCACCTGCTAAACGAAACATTTATTGAAATTGGTCGGCCTCCCAACCACTAATGGATCAGCTCCCAAGTCGATTTGACACCAAATCCGAGCTCAATCTGCATGGTGGGCTGGTCAAAGACCTAATTGAGCCCTAAAGAGCCCCTTTTTCACACTCCAAAGAGGTCATATAATCACCCAATGATGGGCTATAAAAAGCCATGAATAACCATCACTTTCTCAAGGAATTATATGCATTGTTATGCTGCCAAGATTGTTAAGGACTCATTCTTT
>JZKD02S1854427.1:188449-201577 GCA_000966675.3 Picea glauca
TTCATTGTGCCTTTGGATTTCATCAATAGATCAGCTTATACATTGGTGATATTGGTCCATTTGTACTTATTTTTCATTTGTTTTATATGCTTATAGTTTGTAGTTGTTTTAGCTTAATTCTTGTCTATTGTTTTGTTTTTTTTTCCCTAACCCTTTCCTTTCACAGCTGTCATGCCTAGCAGAGCCCAACTGGGCATGTAAGCACTCTTAATTTGCTCACCTAGTGACGAATTGGGTGCAAACAAAAACTCTACGGTTTTACCTTCACCTGATTGAGTGATTTGATAGACTGATAGAAGGTTACAAGAAAGACTTGGAACACATAATACATCATTGAAATGACCATTATCTACTTGAACTGTTCTAGATCCTACAACACTAAGGGATCTATCATCACCAACAAATATTTTCTTGGTGTTACATTCATTTAGATAATAAAATATGTATTTATCCTTAGCCATATGATAAGATGCTCCTGAATCAATAAGCCACTCATCAGAAGAAGTAGAAGTTGTGTTGAAGGAGAAACCAGAAGCGGAAAGTGCATGTCCATGAGAAGAAGAAGAAGAAGTAGAATCAATACTGATTTTGTGGTTCTTCATTGCTTCTTCTAAAGCTTCCATCTTCTTGAAACATTTGGACTCATCATGACCATCTTTATCACAAAAGTTGCAATGTCTGTCAGTCTTCTTATTTTTGCATTTTTCTCATTTGTCACCATTAGGAGATGAAGTTGTCTGAGCGGGTTTGGGACCCGTATGTTGATTTTTGTTGAAGTGAGGATGTTTCTTCTTAGATACTTGGGTTTATCTTTCTTTTGGGAAAATAAGGCTTTGTTGGAGGTACCTGCAGTGTTAATCACTCCAATTTGTACAAGCTTATATTTCTCTCTAATCAAAGCAGCACAAAATGACTCAAGAGTGGGTTTTTGATCAGATTTACCTAGAACCTCTCTCATGGCATAGAAGGTAGATACAAACACATAATATGCACTACCTAGCTTATAAAGAATAAGATAGATGCAACGCTCTTCCTCCATTTTTATCTCACATTCTTCACATAAAATTCTGAGTGTTTTAAACTTAGATAGATAGTCTCCAGGGAAATAAAAATCACTTGGAATCAAGGTCAATACTTGATTTTCTAACTATTGTGCTCAAATAATATTGAGTTTACCAAACACAGATTCAATCTTCTCCCAAGCTTCTTCAGGGTCATCAATTTCTTTAAGGTGGAACCTTAAATCAAGAGAGATGGACACTTTGATTATTCCACGTGCTTTGTCACTACTATTAGCCCATTTGTCTTTCTTATCATCATCAGTGGGTGTTTTTTCCTTTCCCAAGTTAATCTGGTACAAGCCTTTACTTCTTAACAAATCTTCCATATGAGATTTCCATTAGAAGTAGTTGGTGTTGGTAAGCAAGACATTATTTGTAGAATCCATATTAAATACGCAGATAATGTGGATTTAAAAACTGAAACTGATGATCTGGATGAAAATAGCTCAAAAAGTTATGCGTTTTAAAAAAAAACGACACTGAAAATGGACTTCAGATGTGAGAGTTATGCCCTTTTAAAAAAAGGCATAAACGATAACCAAATGACCACGTGAGAGTGTAAGTTGATTTATGAAGTGACCCACTTTTATAAAGAGAAGTGGGGATCACTTTTACAATGAAGTTACTTTATAATAGAAAAACTGCATGAAAAATAAATAACTCTAAAATAAAATATTAAAGCTACTTATAGTGATTCACTTTTATACTTGAAGTGAAATACACTTTACAATTTTAGCATGAATTTTTTCAAAAAAAGTAACAAAAGAGAGACTTGAACTCAAGACCTCTTACTTAATAAGGAAACTTTTAACCAAATGGTCTAGCAAAACATATTGTAATATTCAAAAGGAGGATTGGGGATGTTGTTGTTGTGGAAGACGACATTGGAGAGCATGCTAAAAAAAAATCTTTTGACACAAGAAAAAAATTTCTCTTCTTGATGACAAGGGTTAGATCTCAGTTAACTTACCCATAAGATGCACCTATTCCGATTTGTTTCTGATTTTCCGAGATCGCACAGGGCGTGGGACAAAGAGAATACACATATATAAAAGAGTAGCAACCCGGAAATAAATAATACAAAACCGAAATAAAACCAAAATACCACTACAAAAATTTAAAAAATGTGTATTCAAGTTTTATACCTCTGGATATGACTGTAATGGTCGTATCTTGAGCAAACGAAAACCTTTTCGAGTAAAAAAAAAAAAAAATCCGATTGAAACGAGTGCTCTGAACGCAATGGAATAGTCCTCACATCCCAAAAATGTATGGAAATGACATAAAATGGAGATGAGGAAACTCAGTTTCATGATCTCAATCTACAACAGGAGCGAGTCTTCAAACAGGCTCTGATACCATGTTCGAAAACACAGGTATTCCAAAAGAGGATGAACACCTTCAGTAACTACTCACATAACCAGATCAAATATCAACACACTGATGTTTTCACGTGGTAAAACCCCTACGGGGAAACATCCACGGCCCCAGCCAACGCGGCCACTTGGAGCAGTTTATTAATGCAAAAGAAAAAGATTACAGGGAGATTTTACAATAGATTTTCTCACAATCGATCATCGGAAATGACCCTCCATGTTATTTAAATATAGATCATGGACCAATCGAGTGTTAATCCATAGAACAATAGTCATTAAGATCGAGGAGAGTATGAACCGTCGGATCACTCTATGTCGGGAACATATCGTGACCATTGGATTTCCTAACTACAAATGCATACTAATGCATACTAAAGAAACACACTAGGAAACACACTTTTACCTAACGACACATTAGACCAAGTAGATCTTAACTAACTCCTAAGTTTCTAAATATCCTAACACTTACTATTTGTGGAAATTGGTTAAGTTAAGTGGACAAGTGGTTAGAAGTGGGTTAGCCCTAAAATAAGGAAAGTGATTTAAAATGGTTAGAAGGTAACCCCTTGAGAAGCTACATGAAAATATGAATAAGAGACAAGGGTCTCTCATTTGATTACCATTGAGCACATTGAATATCTATTATTGTGTAAGGATCATTGCAGGTACTCATTGATATATCTAGAGTTGCGAAAGTCTGAGGTAGCACAAAGAGTTGACGATGAAAGTTTCAGAATTACAAAGAATGCTAAAAAAAACTAATTTATGAGGTGTACGCGAGATAACAGTACAACATAGGGCATACATATGTGGGATACCAGTATAATAGAGTGGGTACGCACACCGGCTATCAATATAACAAAACGCGTACATGAGGGAAAAGCCATGGAAATTTGAGGAGATGAAGAAGACAAGGTTCTAGATTCTGAGAACAAGCTCCCAAGAAGGTATGCAGTGATCAGATACCTTAGATATATCCACTGGTTCAAAAGGCATGTATTATTTCTATGAGCAGTTGGATTTTGATGTATGCATGAGAAATGGTTATGGAGATTTGAGGATTATCCCTAGAGAGATTAGTGGCTACATGGGATCTTCTATATAAATCATATCTACAAAAATATAGTGACGGTATAAGCAATATTTATCACTGTTAGAGTTGAGGCACACATATTATTTCTAGGCATATGGTTAAGGGTTCTTGTGATATATGAAGTAGCTAAAGTATTGAAAGGTTGAATATTAAAAAGAGTTTTATGTCTAGTTTATGTGAGGGTTATTATATCGGTTCATGATAACACACACTTATTTGGAACATGACTAGTGAGAGATATAGATTCTTTGGGTAAAGTTTATGTATGAGGATGCATGCACATGGTATAGTTATAGTCTGGATACAGTGACAGGTTGCAAATCTATGTGAAATAGGTTGTAGAGGGTCATAAGTTTTCAGAAGAAAGAAAACCCTAGTTTCAGAAGGCATACACAATCTACATAAAATATAGGTCGCATACATACACATGGTTTTGTATAGATAGAGAGCATACATACACATGTTGTAGAACTATAGGTCGCGTAGCCATTGTATTTATTTGATACATGCTCAGTTCGGGTATAGATTGATTGCAAGGAAGTAGTGAAGGTTGGTTGCATGTCAATGGTACAGGTTGGTACATTTTTACAGTGGTATATCTCACAATGATAGTGTGACAGTGGCTCCATCATTCTACTTCTACGTCAAGGCGGTTGGATGGGGCAAGGATAGGTGGTTGCAGCCACCTTCTGGTTGTAGTCAGAGAACATAAGGGGTTGTAGCCACCTTCCGGTTGTAGTCGGAGAACATAGGGGGTTGTAGCCTCCTTGTGGTTGTAGCGAGAGAATTGGGGAGTTGGATCTTCCCTCAGGTTGTAGCTTGAGAAACTAGGGGGTTGAAGCATCCTTCCAGATGTAGCTAGAAAACAAAGGAAGTTAGTGCTTCTAATGAATGTAATTCTTAAATACATATATGAAAAAGAATTACGTGGTTTTCTCCCACTTTGTGTTTCCATGTAAAAACATTGTTGTACTGTGTATGTGTATGATTGCTCATTTGTTCATTGTTTATTTACTCTACAACTATTGGATTATAATTCTACATTGAGCATAAAGACATATAATTGTTGGAATGTTTTACAGGTAGTGTATGCTTGTCATTGATGGAAAGTACAGCAGCGATGATGGCTTGAGTACAGGAAGGATGTGCCAGGTGGGCACCAGAAGTATTTTGGGAAGACGCTACAAAGCAAGCTCGACAAGATCAGAGTATGCAGCAATAGATCTCATTGAATATTTCCCAATGAATGTCAGATCTGAGCCCGAGGTCCGACCAGCATTGGATCCAGGAGAACTTACACGCTCTTTAAACGAGAAAGGTGAAATGCAAAACCCTGAAAAATCACCTCAACAAAGACTCCATTTCAGAGTTTCGGTTACCGGGAGATGGAGAAGTCAAGAGTTGAGACTCTCCAACTCAGGAGTCTCAAAGTGATGAAATGCGAAATCCTAAAACACGAAAAAAGGCACATCACTCGGAGTGTTGGATACCAGGATTTTGATTACCGAGAGATGGAGATTTCAGAGACTCACATCATCAGGAGTCCCGAAGTGTCGAAATGTAAAAACATGAAATAGGGGCATCGCTTGGAGTGTTGGATACTGAGATTTTGGTTATTGGGAGATGGAGATGTCAGAGACTCACATCATCAGGAGTCTCGAAGTGTCGAAATGCGAAAACCCGAAACAGGTGCATCACTTGGAGTACTGGATACCGGGATTTCGTATACCAGGAGATCGAAATGACAAAGACTCTCATCATAAGGAGTCTTGAAGTCGCGAAACCCGAAGTCAAGAAATGATAAAGACTCCATACCAGAGTTTCGGATACTGGGAGTAGGAGGAGTCAAGAGTAAAGAGTCTTCATCAGAGGAGTCCCAAAATCACAAAACCCGAAGTCGCGAAATGTCACAGATAAGCTTTGTTTCAAAGTTTTGGGCACCACGACATGGAGAGTCAAGAAACTTTACCACTGGAATACCGAAATGTCGATTCACCAAAATTAGAAATGTTGGAGTATCGTACTGTTGATCTGACTCCATTTCGGAGTTCCGGATACCGAGAGTTGAAGTGTCGAAACACTTCACCACCAAGAGTGTCGAAATGCCGAAACGCGAAATTGTGAAATGCAGTTTTGACTAAGGCTGAGGTCACAACCGTTGGTCACATCAACAGAAGATGGGGGAAGGAGTTAGTGAAGACAAGCTCCTTTTCGGAGTTTCGGGGGTCAGGAAATGGAGAGTACTAAAATCCTCCACCACAGTGATCCTGAAATGTCGAAGAGAGGAATGTCGAAATGAACACAAGATTTAGAGAAGTTAATCCAACGGTGCAGATGAAACTGAAGAAGATCGGAGGGCTACTATAGCACTTCTTAATGTAACTGCTAGAAACCACCGATGGTTTCTGCCAGAGGACTCAAAGAGACTTCTGTGTGATTTCCATAGGAACTGAAGGGTCACAAGGAATCTTCCAGTAGAAGAAAAGACTATTCGTGGAGGCTATTGACAGCTGGAAGAGTGTTGAAGCCGTTAACTGCAACAGAGAGGTTGAGGTCGACTGAAACAGAATATGAAGAATCTCAACTGCCTGTGATGTGAATCAATTTGATCATGACACCCAGTGATGATGGATAGATGGTCTTAACAAACAAAGAAGTTGAAGAGTTTCCATAATGAAGAGGCAGAGCACTCAACATGGAGAGCATGGAGAACCATTGTATACAGAGGATGCACAAGATGCACAGGGGGTATAAGAATGTGGAGAAAAGAAGAGATTCGGGTTGTTGTTGTTGTGAGTGATGCATGTGTGAAGAAGGAGGTGGAGTGTAGCAGCTGAAATGGACAGAAGACAAAAGGTGCATTAAATGGGAATGGTGTAGAAATCACAAGAGGCAGAGGAACAGAAAAGTGCAATGGATGCATGCAGGAAGACAGTGAGGAAGACTGAGCAACGAAATCTTGCAGAACAGTGATGAGACTGGTAAGTTGTTGTTGAACACTATATCACTGTAATAAGTTTCAATAATTCATATTCATAAACTAGGGAGGAAGGGAGGTGCCAGGGAGGATTGTTTTCCTCAGAGGTTCAAGTGGGTGCTTGAACAAAGGGAGGTGTAGCTTCCATCTGGTTGTAGCCAGAGAAACAAAGGTGGCAGAGTGGTGCAAGGGAGAACTAATGTTCTATGTTTTACATGTTGGTGCCTGTATGATTGGAAGTTGGTGCTTCCATCCAGTTGGTGCTGGAACACCAGGGAGTTGGTGCTTCCCTCTAGTTGGTGCTAGAGAAACCAGGGAGTTGGTGCTTCCTACTAGTGGGTGCTAGAGAAAATAGAGAGTTGGTGCTCTTAGCAAGTTGCAACTTGCAAAAACAGAGGTTGTAGCCTCACAATGAGTTGGTTCTCATATGTATGATAATGTAAAGAATGTAAATAATACTTATCATATAAAGAAGAAGAGGTTTTTACCCTTTATGGGTTTCCTCGGGAAATATATGTCTTTGTGTATCTCATGTATGTGATTGATGTTGAATGTGTCATTGCTTATTTCTCTGCATTATTGTGATTATCATTGAGTGCCTTGTAAAGAATTTAAAAGAAGCATAATTGTTTAAGCACGGTAACAACTGATTCACCCCCCCCTCTCAGTTGCCCAACAATAACACTTGCATATTATGGTTAAAAGGATTAGATTTATCTATTATTGATTCACACCCCCCCCCCCTCTCAGTAATCCAACAAGGGTTTTGATAAAAATAAATGTAACAAAGGATCTAACTCTGCATCTCAAGAAACTAATAAAAATCCAAAAAGTTATGCAGTTTCTCTTCAAATCTATTTCAAAAAGGAAGAAAGAAAAATGACGATTGATTCTAATAAAAAAAAATCTACTTTCCCTTCAAAATAAAATTATTATAAATAGAATACAACTACAAGAAAAACTCCCCCAAAAAGGTATCAACACCTATTTCTTGGCTATTATTTCTCTTGCAATAATTTTGGGCATAAAGCATTACATTGTAGATCTTATGGAAAGAACAATCATAGAAGTGTTCAAAGATATGGTTATAAGAATAGTAAGAATAATAATAATCAAGGGAATATAAACTACAATTAATTCTCTCCATTACAAGACTACAATGTTGAATGCTACAAATGCAACAACTATGGTCACAAAGATAGTGATTGCAGAGTACCAAAGAATCCCATCAAGACTTCCAACATACAAGAAGAAAAACATAAAAATATATGGAAAGTAAAAGAGACAGAGTGTAAGGTAGCCTTATTTGATAAAAATAAAAGAAGCCAATGGTATGTTGATAGTGGATGTTCAAACCATATCACAGGAGATCAAGACAATTTCCTTAGTCTGGAAAGGAAAGAAAAAGTAAGGGTCACTTTTGGAGATGATGTATCTGCCAAGATACTTGGAAAGGGTACAGTCAGTCTAGGAAATAATAGAGATAAAGTAGGAAATGTCCTATTAGTTGAAAATTTTAAACCTAATCTCCTCATTGTGAGCCAAACATGTGATCAAGGATAGATACTCATATTTGACTCTCAAAAATGTGAGATTAGAAAAGAAGGCTCAGGAAAATTAGTGGTTGTTGCACCAAGGACACCAAGAGATGTATATATATTAAACATAGAAAAAGAAGAAAAATGTTACATTATCCAAATAGATCAAAGTTGGCTATCAAACAGAATAATGGGACACATAGGCTTCAATAATTTGATAAAAAAATAGTAGAAAGGAAGTTGTGAAAGATATGCCAAAGATTATTAAACCTTCAAACTTTGTTTGTAAGCATTGCCAACATAGAAAGAAAACAAAAGTAATATTCAAGACAAAAGAATAGTCTACATCAAAACCATTAGAACTTGTTCATATTGACCTCTGTGGACCAAAAAGAACTAAAAGCATACAAGGTGAACATTACTTCATTTTATTTAATGATGATTATACAAGAATGACCTGGGTATCCTTTCTCAAAGAGAAATCATAAGCATTCGAAAAATTGAAATTATTCAAAGAACATGTTGAAAATGAGGCTGGTATTAAAATCAAATTCCTAAGATTAGAAAATGGAGGGAAATTTACCTCAAATGAGTTCAACAAGGTTTTTGAAACTCATGGAATTAAAAGACACTTTTCAGCTCCAAGAACTCTTCAACAAAATGGAGTTGCTAAGAGGAATAATAGAACTGTTCAAGAAGCATCCATAACTATGTTAGATGAAGCCAAACTCTCAAATATATATTGGAGAGAAGCATTGTATACAATAGTGTACAAACTTAACAGAGCACAACTTAGATTTAACCATGACAAGACACCATATGATTTTCGGTTTGGCAAACCAACATCAGTAAAACACTTCAAATGTTTTAGGAGAAAATTATATATTAAGAAAGATGATGATGATAACACTTCAGAGTCTATAAAATGATATAGTAAGAGATGATGATGATAAAATTATTGTATCCAAAAGGAAAAAAATCCGCATTAATTGCATGTACTGATGTAGATTGAGCAGGAAGTATTGATGGCAGAAAGAGCACCAGTGGTGGAACATTCTTCCTAGGAAAATTTATTGTTTCATGGCTAAGTAAAACAAAACCCTCCATATCACTATCTACAACAGAAGTTGAATATATTGTTGTTTCCTCCTATTTCACTCAAGTAATTTGGATGAAACAAACTCTACAATACTTACAAATAAAGTATGATCATCCAATTCATCTTAACGATGACAATACTAGTGATATAAACCTTTGTAAAAATCATTTCATGCACTCAAAAACCAATCATATCCCAATTAAATTTCATTTTTTAAGAGAACATGTTTCTCTAAAAACTGTTAAAGTGGAATATGTGAATACTAAAGAACATATTGCATATATATTCACAAAACCTTTTCCGAGAAGTACTTTTTAAAACCTTAGTAAGTGGAAAGGAAAGACGCAAAAACTGTTTTATGTAAAATTTGATAAACCACGTGTCAGCAATATGTATCATCGTATTTTGGCTTGAGATTATCTCTTGTCGATCTTTCATTTGCGAAATCAATGAGGACTGTCCAATCAAAATATAATTAAAATCCAACCATGACTTTTTTAAATTACCCAGATAAGCCTGGACCATCCACTCAAAGGTTGATTAAGTCTGAATCATTGATCTGTCTAAACACAAAGGTAAGCCTTGTATGTATTCACTCTCGGTCACACCCCGGGGTTATATGGAAAACATGAGGCAGCGAAAGGTTAAAATGTTGAATATCACTTGGTTATAGGGTAAGTTATAGAATAGGGCTTGTGCCTTGTTATTTAACTATTGGTCACAATGCTTGGTCCTATGGGAAAAGAGAAATAAATTAGCACCTGTCTATTTTGATACAGGAAATGCACCGGAGAGCTAATTAAAATCTCAAAATATGATACTATTGGAAGGCAAACATCCCATGAAAATTTTATGGCTTACCAGTGCCAATTGAGAATATGATTCTCAATTTAATTCTTATTAAAGAGATATTGAAGAAGAACCAAGGTCACTCAATTACTTAAAGATGATAAACAATAATGGTTCAATGGTTCAATAACATACAAATTTTTGAAGACTATATAAACAATAATATATGGTGAGAATAAAATGTCTCTATGAGCTAATACAAAAGATCAAAACAGAGGCAGAGTCCAAGGGACAATTTGACACCTGAAAACATACACATGAAGTGAGGGTGGAAGGGAGGAGCAAGGGACATTTGGAGTCCTCTACAGTTTGGATCCTATACAACAAGGAGTTGAAACCTCCTCAAGTTGTTGCTTGAAAACATAAGATTGGAGTCCTCTACATGTTGGAGCCTGATCTACATGGAGTTGCAGCTTCCTCAAGTTGGTGCTTGAAAACAGGGGATTGGTGTCTCCTTGAGTTGGTGCTCAAAATAAGGAAGATTGGTGTCTCCTATAAGTTGTAGCTTGTAAAATATATAAATTTTATTATTGTTACATTGAAAATTATGTGTATTGTACTTTCTTGTTGATAAATTGTTATGGTTAATAATTTTAATAATTAAAGAATTGATTAAAATTGTGAAAAAGGGTAATATTGATTCAACCCCTCCTCTCAGTATTGAACAACATTTAAACATACTTTGCATAATATCTCTCTTGACCCCCACCCTTATATAGGTGTGGTGGGGGGATATAATAGGGAAAATACCACTCTCATATATATGAGGATGGGAGTGGGGGTATATAAGAGTGAAAAAATAATCTATGAGGGTGTGGATGGGTGAATATAATAGGTAAAATGTATTACATTTCCCTTATTCTCTCCTCCCACCCCTACCATCATATATATGAGGGTGAGGGTGTTTTAATTATTATCTCTTTCCACTCCCAAGTTGTGGTGGGGGAAATAATAGTGAAAGTGTTTTAGGGTGGGGATGGGGGATATAATAGGGAAAACATAATATGTTTTCCCTATTAACTCCCCCCACCCACCACCCCTAGTTTTGGGTGGGGGGAGATAATACTGCAAAATTTTGAGGGTGGGGGGATATAATAAGGAAAACATAATATGTGACAGGATTAACATTTTCCCTCCGGGCCATATCTCAAACTATGTTTAATGTCTACTCCATTAAAGTATGTGTCTTCATTAAAAATAAAATTGTCAACATAGGAACACAAAAATTATAGAAAACTCATATGAGAGTATGATTAATGTCCATGTATTCATATCATTATCCCAACAAAAGATTATGTTGAAATATGTTACTGACATCCATTCAAAAATAGAAATTGATAAGATAAACATGGTACATAGAGGTAACGACATGAAATGATGAAGAACAATGATGTTTAACCATTGATCATTGGATAAAAATTATACCACGATCGGACGACCCTAATCAATTTCGTGTTTGGAATAGCACAAAGGAAAAGTGGCAAGGAAAGATGCAAAAAGTGTTTTATGTAAAATTTGATAAACCGCGTGTCCGCAATATGTATCATCGTGTTTTGGCTTGAGATTATCTCATGTTGATCTTTCATTTGCGAAATCAATGAGGACCGTCCAATCAAAATATAATTAAAATCCAACCATGACTTTTTTAAAGTACCCAGATAAGCCTAGACCATCCACTCAAAGGTTGATTAAGTCTGAATCATTGATCTGTCTAAACACAAAGGTAAGCCTTGTATGTATTCTCTCTTGGTCACACCCCAAGGTTATATGGAAAAAATGAGGCAACGAAAGGTTAAAATGTTGGATATCACTTGGTTATAGGGTAAGTTATAGAATAGGGCTTGTGCCTTGTTATTTAACTATTGGTCACAATGCTTGGTCCTATGGGAAAAGGGAAATAAATTAGCACCTGTCTATTTTGATACAGGAAATGCACCGGAGAGCTAATTAAAAGCTCAAAATATGATACTATTGGAAGGCAAACATCCCATGAAAAATTTATGGCTTACCAGTGCCAATTGAGAATCTGATTCTCAATTTAATTCTTATTAAAGAGATATTGAAGAAGAACTAAGGTTACTCAATTACTTAAATATGATAATATAGGAAGAATTTTTTTATTAAAGCAACATTAATAAAATGAAAAGGAACATTGGTTCATTTTCTATTTACAAAAAGACATAATGGTTCAATAACATATAAATTTTTGAAGACTATATAAACAATAATATATGGTGAGAATAAAATGTCTCTGTGAGCTAATACAAAAGATCAAAATAGAGGCAAAGTCCAAGGAACAATTTGACACCTGAAAACATACACATGAAGTGAGGGTGGAAGGGAGGAGCAAGGGAGGATTGGAGTCCTCTACAGTTTGGATCCCATACAACAAGGAGCTACAGCCTCCTCAAGTTGTTGCTTGAAAACATAAGATTGGAGTCCTCTACATGTTGGAGCCTGATCTACATGGAGTTGCAGCTTCCTAAAGTTGGTGCTTGAAAATAGGGGATTGGTGTCTCCTTGAGTTGGTGCTCAAAATAAGGAAGATTGGTGTCTCCTATAAGTTGTAGCTTGTAAAATATATAAATTTTATTATTGTTACATTGAAAATTCTGTGTATTGTACTTTCTTGTTGATAAATTGTTATGGTTAATAATTTTAATAATTTTAATAATTAAAGAATTGATTAAAATTGTGAAAAAGGGTAATATTGATTCAACCCCCCCTCTCAGTATTGAACAACATTTAAACATACTTTGCATAATATCTCTCTTGACCCCCACCCTTAGATAGGTGTGGTGGGAAGATATAATAGGGAAAATACCACTCTCATATATATGAGGGTGGGAGTGGGGGTATATAAGAGTGAAAACATAATCTATGAGGGTGTGGATGGGTGAATATAATAGGTAAAATGTATTACATTTCCCTTATTCTCTCCTCCCACCCCTACCATCGTATATATGAGGGTGAGGGTGTTTTAATTATTATCTTTTTCCACTCCCAAGTTGTGGTGGGGGGAATAATAGTGAAAGTGTTTTAAGGTGGGGATGGGGGATATAATAGGGAAAACATAATATGTTTTCCCTATTAACACCCCCCACCGGCCACCCCTAGTTTTGGGTGGGGGGAGAT
>JZKD02S1854427.1:214007-224966 GCA_000966675.3 Picea glauca
ATTGTTACCGTGCTTAAACAATTATGCTTCTTTTAAATTCTTTACAAGGCACTCAATGATAATCACAATAATGCAGAGAAATAAGCAATGGCACATTCAGCATCAGTCACATATATGAGATACACAGAGACATACATTTCTCGAGGAAACCCATAAAGGGTAAAAACCTCTTCTTCTTTATATGATAAGTATTATTTACATTCTTTACATTATCATACATATGAGAACCAACTCATTGTGAGGCTACAACCTCTGTTTTTGCAAGCTGCAACTTGCTGAGAGCATCAAGTCTCTGTTTTCTCTATCAGCCACTAGAAGGAAGCACCAACTCCTTGGTTTCTCTAGCACCAACTCCCCGGTGTTCCAACACCAACTGGATGGAAGCACCAACTTCCAATCATACAGGCACCAACCTGTAAAACAGAGAACAATAGTTCTCCCTTGCACCACTCTACCACCCTTGTTTCTCTGACTGCAACCAGATGGAAGCTGCAACTCCCTTTGTTCAAGCACCCACTTGAACCTCAAAGGACAACAGTCCTCCCTAGCACCTCCCTTCCTCCCTAGTTTATGAATATGAATTACTAAAAATTATTATAGTGATATAGTGTTCAACAATAACTTACCAGTCTCATCATTGTTCTGCAAGATTTCACTGCTTAGTCTTCCTCACTGTCTTCCTGCACACATCCCTTGCACTTTTCTATTCCTTTGCCTCTTGTGCTTTCTACACCATTCCCATTTAATGCACCTTTTGTCTTCTGTCCATTTCAGCTACTGCACTCCACCTCCTTCTTCACACATGCATCACTCATAACAACAACAACCCCAATCTCTTCTTTTCTCCACATTCTTATACCCCCTGTGCATCTTATGCATCCTCTATATACAATGGTTCTGCGTGCTCTCCATGTTGAGTTCTCTACCTCTTCATTATGGAAACTCTTCAGCTTCTCTGTTTGTTAAGACCATCTGTCCATCATCACTAGGTGTCATGATCAAATTGATTCACATCATAGGCAGTTGAGATTATTCATCTTCTGTTTCAGTCGACCTCAACCTCTCTATCGCAGTTAATGTCTCCAACGCTCTTCCAGCTGTCAATAGCCTCCATGAATAGTCTTTTCTCTTACTGGAAGATTTCTTGTGACCCTTCAGTTCCTCTAGAAATCACACAGAAGTCTCTTCGAGTCCCATGGTAGAAACCATCAGTGGTTTCTAGCAGTTACATTGAGAAGTACTACAATAGCCCTCCGATCTTCTTCAGTTTCATCTACGCCATTGGATTAACTTCTCTAAATCTTGCGTTCATTTTGGCATTCCGCTCTTCGGCATTTCAAGATCACCGTGGTGGAGGATTTTAGTCCTCTCCATTTCCCGACCCCCGAAACTCCGAAAAGGAGCTTGTCTTCACTAAATCCTTCCCCCATCTTTCGCCGATGTGACCAATGACTGTGACCTCAGCGTTAGTCAAAACTGCATTTCACAATTTCACATTTTGACATTTCGGATTTTCGGCACTCTTGGTGGTGAAGTGTTTTGACACTTCAACTCCCGGTATCCAGAACTCCGAAATGGAGTCAGATCAACAGTCCGATACTCCAGCATTTCTAATTTCGACGAATCAATATTTCGGTATTCATGTGGTAAAGTTTCTTGACTCTCCATGTTACGGTGCCCGAAACTCCGAAATAGAGCTTGTTTGTGACATTTCACGACTTTGGGTTTCGCGATTTCGGGACTCCTCTAATGAAGAGTCTTTACTCTTGACTCCTCCTACTCCCGGTATCTGAAACTCCGATATGGAGTCTTTATCATTTCTTGACTTTGGGTTTCGTGACTTCGGGACTCCTTATGATGAGAGTCTTTGTCATTTCCATCTCCCGGTATTCGAAATCTCGGTATCCAGTACTCCAAGCGATGTGTCTGTTTTGGGTTTTTTCATTTCGACACTTCAGGACTCCTGATGATGTGAGTCTCTGACATCTCCATCTCCCGGTAACCTATATCCCGGTATCCAACACTCCAAGAGATGCGCTTGTTTCGAGTTTTCACATTTCGGCACTTCGGGACTCCTGATGATGTGAGTCTCTGACATCTCCATCTCCTGGTAATCGAAATCCCGGTATCCAACACTCTGAGTGATGTGCCTTTTTTCAGGTTTCGATATTTTTCATTTCGGCACTTCGAGACTCCTGAGTTGGAGAGTCTCAACTCTTGACTTCTCCATCTCCTGGTAACTGAAACTCCAAAATGGAGTCTTTGTTGAGGTGATTTTTCGGGGTTTCGCATTTCACCTTACTCGTTTAAAGAGCGTGTAAGTTCTCCTGGATCCAATGCCGGTCGGACCTCGGGCTCAGATCTGACGTTCATCGGGAAATCTTCAATGAGATCCATCACTGCATACTCTGATCTTGTCGATCTTTCTCTGCAGCGTCTTCCCAAAAGACTTCTGGTGCCCACCTAACACATCCTTCCTATACTCAAGCCATCATCGTTGTTGTACTTTCCATCAATGACAAGCATACACTGCCTGTAAAACATGCCAACAATTATATGTCTTTATGCTCAATGTAGAATTATAATCCAATAGTTGTAGGGTAAATAAAAAATGAACAAATGAGCAATCATACACATACATAGTACACCAATGTTTTTACATGGAAACACAAAGTGGGAGAAAACCACGCAATGCTCTTTCATATATGTATTTAAGAATTACATTCATTGGAGGCACCAACTTCCTTTGTTTTCCAGCTGCATCTGGAAGGAGGCTTCAACCCCCTAGTTTCTCAAGCTACAACTAGAGGGAAGATCCAACTCCCCAATTCTCTCGCTACAACCACAAGGAGGCTACAACCCCCTATGTTCTCCGACTACAACCGGAAGGTGGCTACAACCCCCTATGTTCTTCGACTACAACCAGAAGGTGGCTACAACCACCTATCCTTGCCCCATCCAACCGCCTTGACGTAGAAGTAGAATGATGGAACCACTGTCACACTATCACTATGAGATATACCACTGTAAAAATGTACCAACCTGTACCACTGGCATGCAACCAACCTTTACTACTTCCTTGCAATCAATCTATACCCAAACTAAGCATGTATAAAACAAATACAATGGCTACGCGACCTATAGTTCTACAACATGTGTATGTACGCTCTCTATCTATACAAAACCATGTGTATGTATGCGACCTATCTTTTATGTAGATTGTGTATGCCTTCTGAAACTAGGGTTTTCTTTCTTCTGAAAACTTATGACCCTCTGCAACCTATTTCACATAGATCTGCAACCTGTCACTGTATACAGACTATAATTGTACCCTGTGCATGCATCCTCATACATAAACTTTACCCAAAGAATCTATATCTCTCATTAGTCATGTTCCAAATAAGTGTGTGTTATCATGAACCAATATAATAACCCTCACATAAACTAGACATAAAACCCTTTTTAATATTCAACCTTTCAATAATTTAGCTACTTCATATATCACAAGAACCCTTAACCATATGCCTAGAAATAAAATATGTGCCTCAACTCTAACAGTGATAAATATTGCTTATACCGGCACTATATTTCTGCAGATATGATTCATACAGAAGATCCCATGTAGCCACTAATCTCTCTAGGGATAATCCTCAAATCTCCATAACCATTTCTCATGCATACATCAAAATCCAACTGCTCATAGAAATAAGACATACCTTTTGAACCAGTGGATATATCTAAGGTATCTGATCACTGCATACCTTCTTGGGAGCTTGTTCTCAGAATCTAGAACCTTGTCTTCTTCATCTCCTCAAATTTCCATGGCTTTTCCCTCATGTACATGTTTTGTTATATTGACAGTCGACGTGCATACCCGCTCTATTATAATAGTAGCCGACATATGTACGCCCTATGTTGTACTGTTATCTCGCATACACCTCATAAATTAGGTTTTTTTTAGTATTCTTTGTAATTCTGAAACTTTCGTCGTCAACTCTTTGTGCTACCTCAGACTTTCGCAACTCCAGATATATCAATGAGTACCTGCAATAATCCTTACACAATAATAGATATTCAATGTGCTCAATGGCAATCAAATGAGAGACCCTTTCCTCTTATTTATATTTTCATGTAGCTTCTCAAGTGGTTACCTTCTAACCATCTTAAACCACTTTCCTTATTTTAGGGCTAACCCACTTCTAACCACTTGTTCACTTAACTTAACCAATTTCCACAAATAGTAAGTGTTAGGATATTTAGAAACTTAGGAGTTAGTTAATATCTACTTGGTCTAATGTGTCGTTAGGTAAAAGTGTGTTTCCTAGTGTGTTTCTTTAGTATGCATTAGTATGCATTTGTAGTTAGGAAATCCGATGGTCACGATATGTTCCCGACATAGAGTGATCCAACGGTTCATACTCTCCTCGATATTAACGACTATTGATCTGTGTATTAACACCTGATTGGTCCATCATCTATATTTAAATAACATGGAGGGTCATTTTCGATGATCGATTGTGAGAAAATCTCTTGTAAAATCTTTCATGGAGGGTCTAATCTTTTTCTTTTGCATTAATAAACTGCTCCAAGTTGGCTAGGGTCATGGATGTTTCCCCGTAGGGGTTTTACCACGTGAAAACATCGGTGTGTTGATCTTTGATCTGGTTATGTGAGTAGTTACTGAAGGTGTTCATCCTCTTTTGGAATAACTGTGTTTTCGAACATGGTATCATAGCCTGTTTGAAGACCCACTCCTGTTGTAGATCGAGATCATGAAGCTGAGTTGCATCATCTCCATTTTCTGTCATTTCCATACATTTTTGGGATGCGAGGACTATTCCATTGCGTCCGAAGCACTCATTTCATTAAAAAAAAAAATTCTTTTTACTCGAAAAGGTTTTCGTTTGCCCAAGATATGACCATTATAGTCAGATCCAGAGGTATAAAACTTGAATACACATTTTTTAAATTTTTTGTAGAGTAGTATTTTGGTTTTATTTTGGTTTTGTAATATTTATTTCCGGGTTTCTACTCTTTTATATATGTGTATTCTCTTTGTCCCACGCCCCGTGTGATCTCGGAAAATCAGAAACAAATAGGAATAGGTGCATCTTATGGGTAAGTTAACCGAGATCTAACCCTTGTTGTCATCGAGAAGCGGAATTTTTTTCTTGTGTCAAAAGATTTTTTTTTAGCACGCTCTCTAAGGGCGTATTCCACAACAACAACACCCCCAATCCTCCTTTTGAACATTACAATATGTTTTGTTGGACCATTTGGTTAAAAGTTGCCTGATTAAGTAAGAGGTCTTGAGTTCAAGTCTCTCTTTTGTTACGTTTTTTGAAAAAGTTCATGCTAAAATTGTAAAGTGTATTTCACTTCAAGTATAAAAGTGAATCACTATAAGTAGCTTTAATATTTTATTTTAGAGTTATTTATTTTTCATGCAGTTTTTTTGTTATAATGTAACTTCATTGTAAAAGTGATCCCCACTTCTCTTTATAAAAGTGGGTCACTTCATAAAGAAACTTACACTCTCACGTGGTCATTTGGTTACCGTTTATGCCTTTTTTTAAAAGGGCATAACTCTCACATATGAAGTCCATTTTCAGTGTTGTTTTTTTTAAAAACGCATAACTTTTCGAGCTCTTTTCATCCAGATCATCAGTTTTAGTTTTTAAATCCACATTATCTGCATATTTAATATAGATTCTACAAATAATGTCTTACTTACCAGCACCAACTACTTCTAATGGAAATCTCATATGGAAGATTTGTCAAGAAGTAAAGGCTTGTACCAGATTAACTTGGGAAAGGAAAAAACACCCACTGATGATGATAAGAAAGAAAAATGGGCTAATAGTAGTGATGAAGCACGTGGACTAATCATAATGCCCATATCTCTTGATTTAAGGTTCCACCTTAAATAAATTGATGACCCTGAAGAAGCTTGGGAGAAGATTGAATCTGTTTTTGGTAAACTCAATATTATTCAAGCACAATAGTTAGAAAATTAAGTACTGACCTTGAGTCCAAGTGATTTTTCTTTCCTTGGAGACTATCTATCTAAGTTTAAAACACTCAGAATTTTATGTGAAGAATGTGAGATAAAAATGGAGGAAGAGCGTTGCATCTATCTTATTCTTTATAAGCTAGGTAGTGCATATTATGTGTTTGTATCTACCTTCTATGCCATGAGAGAGGCTCTAGGTAAATCTTATCAAAAACCCACTCTTGAGTCATTTTGTGCTGCTTTGATTAGAGAGAAATATAAGCTTGTACAACTTGGAGTTATTAACACTGCAGGTACCTCCAACAAAGCCTTATTTGCCCAAAATAAAGATAAACCCAAGTATCCCAAGAAGAAACATCCTCACTTCAACAAAAATCAACATAAGGGTCCCAAACCTGCTCAGACAACTTGATCTCCTAATGGTGACAAAGGAGAAAAATATAAAAATAAGAAGACTGATAGACATTGCAACTTTTGTGATAAAGATGGTCATGATGAGTCCAAATGTTTCAAGAAGATGGAAGCTTTAGAAGAAGCAATGAAGAACCACAAAATCAGTATTGATTCTACTACTTCTTCTTCTTCTCATGGACATGCACTTTCCGCTTCTGGTTTCTCCTTCAACACAACTTCTGCTTCTTCTGATGAGTGGCTTATTGATTTAGGAGCATCTTATCATATGGCTAAGGATAAAGACATATTTTCTTATCTAAATGAATGTAACACCAAGAAAATATTTGTTGGTGATGATAGATCCCTTAGTGTTGTAGGATCTGGAACAGTTCAAGTAGATAATGGACATTTCAATGATGTATTATGTGTTCCAAGTCTTTCTTGTAACCTTCTATCAGTCTATCAAATCACTCAATCAGGTGAAGGTAAAACCGTAGAGTTTTCATCTCACCAAGTTGTAATCAAGGATCTAAAAGATCCTAAACATGTTCTAGCAAGTGGAATTGTTGATGATATTACCAAGTTGTACAAGTTTGACAAATTTGAGTCATCATCTTTTTCATCAGTTTTTGTTGCTCATAGAAATGACATGAGAAAACTTTGGCATGAGTGGTTTGGTCATATAAACTATTTCTCATTGCAACAACTATGTAATTAACAAATGGTGATTGGTCTTCCTTTTGTTTCATGCAGAGATGGTGTTTGTGCTAGTTGTGTTCTCGAAAAACATCATCGGGACAATTTTGACAAATGTGCCTTTTGGCACGCCTCGGGCCCTTTGCAGCTTGTTCATAGTGATTTGTGTGGTCCACTTTCTTCTCCTTCCTTTTCTGGGTGAAAGTATTTCTTAACTTTCATTGATTATTTTTCCAGACGTACTTGGGTTTACTTCTTAAAACTTAAGAGAAAAGTTTTTGACAATTTTTTGGCCTACAAGGCCCTTGTAGAAAAACAATTTGGACATCAAATTCAAAAGTTAAGAATATATAATGGAGGTGAATATGTGAACAATAATTTTTTAAGTTACTGCACTACACAGGGAATCCAAATGCAACACACTATTCCATATACACCAAAACAAAATGGTGTTGCTAAGAGAAAGAACCACACATTAAAAGAAATGGCTAATTGTATGATCCAATCTAAGGGATTAAGTCTAAAGTATTAGGTGGAAGCAATCAACTGTGAAAATTACATAGTCAATCACACTCCCACAAAGGCTCTTAAAAATATAACACTGGAAGAACCTTGGACTAAAATTAAACTAGATGTAAGTCACTTTCGTGTATTTGGAAGTATAGAATGGGCTCACATTCCTGATGAGAAAAGGAAAGCATTGTAGCCTAAAAGTGATAAGTGTATATTTTTTGGTTATTCTGAAGATGTCAAAGACTATAGACTTCTTCAACCACATTGTAATGAAATTATTCTTATATGAGATGTTAAATTTGATGAAAATATCTTAGCCTGTGAGCTTAATTCGACGGTTGTGCCTTCTTTGGCCTGCGAGCCATCTTTGACGTTTGTGCCTTCTTTTGATCCTATTTTGTTTCCTTCTTCAGATGATGACATTGAGGATGAAAATCCACCTCCGCCTGCTCACCTTCCTCCAGATGAGTCCTTTGAACCTGAACTCGCACTAGTTCCACCGCTTCCTAGATGGGTCCGTTCAACATGAGAAGCAGTTGGTGGTCTTGTCGATGATCCTTCATATCAACTTCACACACGTTCATAGTTCCAATGAGCCTCTTCTCTTTTGGCTCAAGTTTCAGAGACTCATGATCCAGATACATTTGCAGAAGCTTCAGGTCATCTAGATTGGGATACAATAATAAATGAAGAGTATATTTCTTTAATGGAAAAAAATACTTGAGATCTTGTACCTCTTCCAAAAGGAAGAAAACTTATCAGATGTAAATGGGTCTACAGAAATAAGTATGCATCAGATGGAAGTGTTGAAAGACACAAGGCTCAGTTAGTTGCCAAAGGATTTTCCCAAGTTGAAGGAATTGACTATAATGAAACCTTTGCCCCTGTAGACAAAATGAATTCCATCTGCCTTGTTCTTTCCCTTTCTTCCTCACATAAATGGGAGGTCCATCAGATGGATGTTAAATCTGCCTTATTGCATGGAGATTTGCAAGAAGAAATATATATGGAACAACCTCCTGGATATGTCCAGAATGACTCTAGCCTTGTATGTCACTTTAAGAAATCTATTTATGGTCTTAAGCAAGCTCCTTGAGCTTGGTATGCCAAAATGGAGAACTTTCTTATTGACATTGGATTATTTATATGCCATTCTGATCCTAATGTATATAACAATAAAGTAGGAATCCATCTCATAATCCTTGTCCTTTATGTTGATGACCTTATCCTTACTGGTAGTGATTCAAAACTTTTAAACCATATGAAAACCAACCTTAAAAAGAAATTTGAAATGACAAACTTAGGCTTCTTGCACTATTTCCTTGGCCTCCAAGTTTTGCAAACCAATGAAGGAATTTGTCTTTCCTAGTCTAATTATGCTTGGGACCTTCTTTGGCGCTTTCACACAGATGATTGTAAACCAAGCCATTCTCCCTTATAGCCTGGAGTCAATCTTACTGTCACCTGTACTTCTCCTGAAGTTGATGCCACCTTATACCGTCAATTAGTTGGTAGCCTCTTATACTTGACTCATACCTGTCCTAATCTTTCCTTTGTTGTTGGTATTGTTCCTGATATATCTAAACACCCCATAAAAGGCATTGGAAAGAAACTAGAAGGATACTTCGCTATGTCCGTGGTACAGTTCAGTTCAGGATACATTACAGTTTAGGGGGGACTCCTTTGTTGGTTGGTTTCACTGATTCAGATTGGGATGACGACCTTGATGATCAAAAGTCTATTGTAGGTTATGTTTTCATCCTTGGTTTAGGACCTGTCACTTGGGCTTGTAAGAAACAATAGGCTATTTCACTTTCTTCAGCAGAAACAGAGTATCAAGCAATGGTAAATGAAAGTCAGGAAGCCTTGTGGCTTCAATAGATCCTTTCATAGTTTGGATTCTAGCATCAACATTCAACCAGACTTTGGTGTGACAATCAGAGTGCCATCAAGCTCGCCAAATACCCAGTTCAACATCAGCGTAGAAAACACATTGAGATACACATGCACTTCATCAGAAAGTTCATTCATGATCAAGTTATTGAAGTGCTCTTTTTCCCTAGAAAAGATCAAGTTGCAAACATTTTCACAAAGTCTCTTACATAAGTGAAATTTTCCAAACTTCGATCTATGTTAGGTGTTCTAGAAGTTGTCATTAAGGGGGGATAGGCTCTAATGCCTCCTTCCTTCTCCTATTGTGTCACTATTGTAAATCCTTCAATCCTATCCCAAATTGTTCTTAAGGGGTGGATGTTAGGATATTTAGACACTTAGGAGTTAGTTAATTTCTACTTGGTCTAATGTGTCATTAGGTAAAAGTGTGTTTCCTAGTGTGTTTCTTTAGTATGCATTTCTAGTTAGGAAATCCGACAATAATGATATGTTCCCGACATAGAGTGATCTGACCGTTCATACTCTCATCGATCTTAATGGCCATTGATCTGTGGATTAACACCCGATTGGTCCATGATCTCTATTTAAATAGCATGGAGGCTCCTTTTTCGATGATCGATTGTGAGAAACTTGCTTGTAAAATCTCTTTGTAATCTTTTTCTTTTTCATTAATAAACTGCTCCAAGTGGCCGCGTTGATTGGGGCCATGGATGTTTCCCCATAGGGGTTTTACCACGTGAAAACATCGGTGTGTTGATCTTTGATCTGGTTATGTGAGTGGTTAGTGAAGTTGTTCGTCCTCTGTTGGAATACTTGTGTTGTCAAACAATAAGTTCTGCATTAACTTTATTATTTAAATAATTTATTTTGCAACCACTTTGACTTATTCATAAATAGTAAACTCACCAATTCTTGTTGCAACCACTTTATTATTTAAATAATTTCTTCTTTGCAATCACTTTGACTACTTTGACCTTTTAGGGGCTTCTAGATAACTCATGAGGGTTCTCCAACTTCACATGGCCATAACTCTCTAATCGTGAGGAGTTATGTGACGTTCCACATACCACCCGAAATGAAATTACATGTACTATCCATATAGAATAGTCTTACCTGCAAATATACTAAAACTCATACCATTATACATACAAAAAAACTTGGGTCCATTACCTATACCTTTTTGCTATCGACATTTTCTACCGGAATTTCTTCAAGGGTTGACATCAATGAAAAACAACCCAATTAATCACAAATACCCCCCTTTAGCATTGATGGGAACACTCAGATGCAATATTGAAGTCATCTCACTCATTCTCCCCTTGTGACCATTGCTCCCCCTGGAACCATGCCTCTGTTCTCTTTCTCCAAGAAATAACTCTCTATCTTGCATTTGATAAATCTCTCCCCCTTTGTCATCAATGGCAAAGGTATCTTTCCATATGGGGATGCTC
>JZKD02S1854427.1:225016-240771 GCA_000966675.3 Picea glauca
TAGAATAGTCTTACCTGCAAATATACTAAAACTCATACCATTATACATACAAAAAAACTTGGGTCCATTACCTATACCTTTTTGCTATCGACATTTTCTACCGGAATTTCTTCAATGGTTGACATCAATGAACAACAACCCAATTAATCACAAATACCCCCCTTTAGCATTGATGGGAACACTCAGATGCAATATTTAAGTCATCTCTCTCATTCTCCTCTTTTGACCCTTGCTCCCCCTGTAACCATGCCTCTGTTCTCTTTCTCCAATAAATAACTCTCTATCTTTCATTTGATAAATCGCTCCCCCTTTGTCATCAATTGCAAAGGTATCTTTCCATATGGGGATGCTCTCCCTAACTGAACTGTCCTTGGGGATACTCCCCCTAACTGAACTCTTCTTGAAATTGATCTCCCAACCTGAACTATCATATTTATGGTGCTTCCTAGTGTAAATATAAGACATATAAAATAAGTATTCAAAAGCATTCATTTTGGAGTAGAAATTACTCAGAGTCTCTGGCGAAGATACTCAAAATATTCCCTTGAAAGCGGTTTTGTAAATATGTCTACCACTTGTTCTTTTTTGCCCACATATTCAACTCTGATGTTCTTCTCTACAACTTGTTCCCATAGAAAGTGATACTTGATTGGAATGTGCTTCGTCTTGGAGTGCATCATCGGGTTCTTTGAGATATTGACGGTGCTTGTATTATCACAATATATTGGAATTGGCTCATCATACTCAACCTATATATCTATTAGAGTTTGTTTCATCCATAGAACCTGTGTACAACATCCTGTCGCTGCAATATACTCTGCTTCGACTGTAGATAAATATATTGATGATTGTTTCTTTCTTAGCCAAGATACTAAACACTCACCCAAGTAGAAATTTTCTCCACTTGTGCTTCGTCGATAATCAATGCAACCTGCCCAATTTGCACCTGTGTAGGCAATAAGTGATAGATCATTTCCTTTTGTATACCATAATCCAAATTATTTTGTTCATTTGAGATATCTGAAAATCCTCTTCACTTCTAAGACATGTGATTCCTTTGGCGTTGCTTGAAATCGTGCCACCTGTCCAACTGCCTGCATTACATTTGGTGTGGATGTTGTCACATATAGTAAGCTACCAATCATTGACATGTACTATCTCTGGTCTGTAGACTTTGAATCATCATATTTTCTCAACTTGCGGTTGGTTTTCATAGGAGTGGTAACTGGTTTTCATTCTTCCATTCCAAACCTCTTTAGCATTTCTTTGATATACTTAGTTTGAGAAATAAAAATTCCTTGGTTTCTTTGACATATTTGAAGACCCAGAAAGAAGGAGAGTTCTTTGAGCAATGAAATTTCAAATTCATTCTTCATATCCTTTGCAAATTTTTGGCTTAACCTGCCATCATTACTTCCAAAAATAATATCATCAACATAAAATTCAATTAACAAAATACTATCTTGATTTACCTTGATGTAGAGGTTGTTGTCTGCACTTCTTTTTCTGAACCTTGCTTGTTGTAGATATTTATCCAGTCTAGAGTACCATGCTCTAGGATCTTGTTTTAGACCATACAAGGCCTTTTTCAATTTACACACATAATCTGCGTTCTCTGATGAGTGAAATCCTTCTGGTTTTTCAATGTAGACTTCTTCTTCAAGTTCCCCAATCATAAAAGATGATTTCATGTCCATCCGATACACTTTAATATTCTTGGAGTATGCATAAGCTAAGAGCAATCAAATTGCTTCCATTATGGAAACTGGGGAATAGGTCTCTTCAAAGTCGAGTAATTCAACATATGCATATCCTTTACATACCAATCTATCTTTGTTCCTTGTAACATGTCCATCTTCATTCAATTTATTTCTGAAAACCTGCTTAGTGCCAATCACATTCTTATTCCTTAGTCTTGGAACCAATTCCCAAGTGCAATTCTTCTCTATTTGATCAAATTCTTCATTCATGGCCTTATTCTATAATTCATCCTTTATGGCCTCTTAAAAATTGTTTGGTTCAATCGTAGATAAGAGTGCTAGGTGCATTTGTTCTGGTGAAAAAATTCTTCTTCTAGTCTCAACTCCTGCATCCTTGTTTCTGATAATCTGATATGAATGATTGTTCTTCTGTACTCGTTTTCTAAGTGTCTTTGAAGGCACTTGCTGAACTTTCTCTTCTACTTATGTCTAATATTCTTCATCTTCCCCCTCTACTTGTTCTTCATATTTTGCTTCTTCTTTGTAAAGTTGTTCCATTGATTCATTTTCTTCTTCCTTTAATTCTCGTCCACCTATTTCATCAATTGTTACATTGATTTTTTCCAAAAATTTGATCAACCTCATATTATAACATTTTTATGATTTCCTTGTACTTGAGTAACCAACAAGTACTCCTTTGTCCACACAAGAGTCAAAATTTCTCATTCTTCCATCTTCTTTTTTTATGTATCATTTTCTTCCAAATACTCTGATGTGCTTCACATTTTTTGGTCTTCCTTTCCATAGCTTGTAGGGAGTTTTGTCATTGTTGTTTCTAAGCATTATTTTGTTTTGAATGTGAACTATTGTATGCACTGCATATGTCCAAAAAATATCTGTCAATTTGGAATCCATTAAATGTTTTTGAGTCATTTCCTGTACTGTCTTGTTCTTTCTTTCAACAAATCCATTCTGTGGAGGTGTCCTGGCAACGAAGAATTTCATTTTTATTCCATGCTTGTTGTAGTATTCCATAAATTCCTTTGAAGTGAACTCTCCTCCATTATCAGTTCTCAAACATTTGATTTTTGAATCCATTTCATTTTCAACCATTTCTTTGTAGACCTTGAATTTTTCAAAGGCTTCAGACTTATTCTTGAGAAATCAAACTGTAACCATTCATGTATAATCATCAACTAATAACATAAACTATTTCTAACCTTTTAAACCCTTGTATTTGGTCCAACTGGATTAGTATGCATAATTTCCAGTGGTCTTGTAATTGAATATTCCTTTGATTTGAACTTGGTCTTTGTTTGTTTTCCTTGTTGTCAATGCTTGCATAAAGTGTTGGTTGGTTTTGTGATCTGGGGCATTTCTCTAACTGCTTCCTTTTTTCTTACTTTGACAAGGTTATCAAATTTTATGTGACCCATTCTTCTGTGCCATAGCCAGCCTTCATCTTCCTTTCCTAGATAATACTTTTCATTTTCAATTTCACTTAATACATATATGTTGCTTGAAGTTCTTGCAATTAATTTTCCTGAACCTTCTTTTCTTATCTCGCACTTCTGTGAATTGAAAGTAATTTTATGACCTTGGTCACACATTTGAATTACACTTAGAAGATTATGTTTCATATCTTCTACTAGTAGAACATTTTCTGCATTGGTATTCTTGTTTCCAATTCTGATTGTGCCTTTTCCAATTATTTTAGTTGAATCATCATTTTTGAAAGAGACTAATCCATCTCTTTCCTTTCTTAATGTAAGGAATCTATCTTTATCACCTGTCATGTGTTTTGAACAACCATTGTCAACATACCAACCACATTTCTTATGCTTATCTTGTAGAGCGAGTGTGCATTCTTCATTGCTATACTGATTTTGCTTTCTTATCCATGTTCTCTTCTGAGGTTCTTGTCTATAACTGTTGTTGTTTTGTTGTGGTTCTCTAGGAGGGAATGCCATTCTAAAATCTTTGGCCACGTGTCCAAAGTTTTTGCACTTGTATCATTCCACTTCAATGCTCAATGATTCAAAACCATTGTAGCTTCTTCTCTGTGTCTCACTAGGCCTTCTTGGATAACCATTTTGTGTATAACTTCTTTAAAAGTTGTTTATGTTCCTGCTATTAGCTCTACAATTTACAACTTTATTTCCAAAGTTGTTGCATGCATAACATAAACCAAAAAAGATAGTTTGATACTTGGGAGTTGAATATATTCTTAAAGGAGTTACTCTTATGAATCCTTCTTCTTCGTTAGGCCTGGTTTTTTTTTTGTCTATCGGTTGTTGATTCTGAAATCTGAATCTTCTCGGTGGAGGAGTGTCCCTGTGATTTTCTTTGTAGGTCTTCCTATCCCCTTTGATTATCTCTGCATAGATTTTTGGATATGTTTCTTGTTCTTTCATTTTGGAGCTTGATCCCATTTCTGTCCGATTGTATCCAAGTTCAGACTTGTCATGATGAGGCTTTTGACTGCTGATAATGTCATCCAAAACTTTTGAGTTGTTCTTCATATTTTTATTTTGAAGATCCTTCCTCAATGTGACAATCTCTGCTTCCAAATTTTCAATGATCATGTATCTTTCTTCTAACTGTTCTTTGAGTGCTTCTTCAATTCTTTTATCTTATTCTATTTGAAACTTCAATTTTTTGATCATTTTTTCTAGTTCCCGAGTGTCTTCTTTCTTATCTAGTTCTACTTGTATATTCTATTTTTTCTTCTTTTCTCTTTTTATAACTTCTATGGCACTAATCAATTATTCTCGGCAGTCAGCTTATGCCTCTTCATATTCTTCTCCGGTGTATTATTTATCAGAGTCTTCTATTGCCATGAATATAACTCTTTCTGTCTCACTTTCACTGACTTCATCTTCATTTGATGAGGAGATGTCTTCTTTGGTGCATAAACATTTCTTGAAAGATTTATTTTTGGTTATTTTGCCTTTATATGTTTGTTTTCTATTAGATTAATCTTCATCATTCCTCTTATTTTTCTTATGAGGACATTTGTTAGCAAAATGACCAATACCATCACAATTTAAAAAAATCAATGGAAGCTTACCTTTATATCTTCCATTGGTTCCCTTGTTCAGTCATCTGAAAAAGTTGGCCACTTCTTCATCATATTCTGAGAAGTCATTGTTGTTGCTATGTTCCTTTTATTCCCTTTTGCTTTGACCTTTTCGATTCTTTGAAAGCTGCTTCTTTTATATCTTGATTTTCCCGTTCAGTTCTCATTTCGTATGCTGTGAAGATTCCATGTAGTTTGTCCATGCTTATTGAGTTTAGATTTTCTCTTTCTTCTAGTGCTGATATATTATGATCAAATCTCATAGAAAGAGATCTTAGTACATTTTGAACTATTAAAAATTATTTAATTTCTTCTCCCAATCCTATGATTGCATTCACTGTTTCATCGACTCGTAAGAAGTAAGGTGCAATATTCTCATCTTCCTTCATCTTTAGTTGTTCGAATTGACCTTTGTAAGTTTGAAGCTTTGCTTCTTTGACTTTTGAATCTCCTTCATAAATATTTTGAAGTTTTTCCCATATCTCTTTAGCGGATTTACAATGTATAATGTTGGTATATACCGATTCACCAAGACCATTCAGAAGTGCATTTGTGGCTTTGGAATTATTTAGACTGAGTTTCATTTCTCTTTCATTTGTTGGTGGAACTGTTGGTTCTTTGTATCCATCCACAACTGATTTCCAAATTTCAAATCCCTGTTCCTGTATATATGTTTTCATTCTTCTTCTCCATAATGCATACTTATGTGCATCAAACAGTGGTATTCCATTTTTATACATGTTGTTGTTCTCCATGATCTACCTTTTAGTGGTTAAACTTATTTATGAAGGAATCTTCTCTGATACCAATTGTTGGATTACTGAGAGGGGGGGTGAATTAGTAATAGAGAAATCTAATCCCTTTTAACCATAATATGCAAGTGTTATATTTCTTTATGATCAATGTAGAATTATCATCCAATAGTTGCAGAGTAAATAAACGATGAACAAATTGGAAATCATACAGATACACAGTACACCAATGTTTTTACGTGGAAATCCAAAGCGGGAGAAAACCACATAATTATTTTTCTTATATGTATTTAAGAATTACATTCATTGGAAGCAACAACTTCCTTTGTTTTCTAGCTGCAACTGCAAGGAGGCTCCAACCCCCTAGTTTCTCTAGCTACAATGTGAGGGAAGCTCCAAATCCCCAATTATCTAGCTACAACCACAAGGAGGCTACAACCCCCTATGTTCTTTGGCTACAACCACCTATCCTTGCCCCGTCCAACCGCCCTGATGTAGAAGTAGAATGATGGAACCACTGTCACACTATCACTGTGAGATATACCACTGTAAAATTGTAACAACCTGTACCACTGACATGCAACCAACCTGTACTACTGCCTTGCAATCAAACTATACCTGAACTGAGCATGCATCAAACATATACAACGTGTACGCGAATTGTAGTTCTAAAACATGCGTATGTACACGCCCTATCTATACAACAACATGCGTATGTACATGACCTATCTGTTATGAAGACCACATATTCCTTCTAAAACTAGGGTTTTCTTTCTTCTAAAAACTTTTAACCCTCTACAACCTATTTCACATATATCTACAACGTGTCACTTTATCCAGACTATAATTGTACCCTATGCATGCCTCCTCATACATAACATTTACCCAAAGACACTACATCTCTCTCTAGTCATGTTCCAAATAAGTGTTTTTTTATCATGAACCAGTATAATAATCCTCACATAAACTAGACATAAAACCCTTTTTGATATTCAACCTTTCAATACTTCAACTACTTCATGTATCACAAGAACCCTTAACCATATGCCTATAAATACAAGATGTGCCTCAACTCTAACAATGAATGATAAATATTGCTTATACTAACATTATATTTATGTAGATATGATTTATACAGAAGATCCCATGCAACCACTAATCTCTCTAGGGATAATCCTCAAATATCCATAAAAATTTCTCATGCATACATAAAAATCCAACTACTCATAGAAATAAGACACACCATTTGAACCAATGGAAAGACCTGAGGTATCTGATCACTGCAGACCTTCCTGGGAGCTTGTTCTCAGAATTTAGAACCTTGGCTTCTTTATCTCCTCAAATTTCCATGGCTTTTCCCTCACGTATGGTTTTTGTTATACTGACAGCCAACATGCGTACGGACTCTGTTATACTAGTAGCCCACGTATGTACGGCCTCTGTTGTACTATTAGCCTATGTACACCTCATAAATTAGGGTTTTTTTAGTATTCTTTGTAATTCTGAAACTCTCGTTGTCAACCCTTCGTGCTACCTTAGACTTTCGCAACTCCAGATATATCAATGAGTACCTGCAATAAGCCTTACACAATAATAGATATCCAATGTGTTCAATGGTAATCAAATGAGAGACCCTTGCCTCTTATTTATAATTTCATGTAGCTTCCTCAAGGGTTTACCTTCTAACCATCTTAACCCACTTTTTTTTTATTTTAGGGCTAACCCACTTCTAACCACTTGTCCACTTAGCTTAACCACTTTCCACAAATACTAACTTCTCCATTAACTTTATTATTTAAATAATTTCTTTTGCAACCACTTTAACTTATCCATAAATAGTAAACTCACCACTTCTTGTTGCAACCACTTTATTATTTAAATAATTTCTTCTTTGCAACCACTTTGACTACTTTGACCTTTTAGGGGATTATAGATAACTCATGAGGGTTATCCAACTTCACATGTCTATAACTCTCTAACCATGAGGAGTTATGCGACATTCCACATACCAGCAGAAATGACATGAAATGTGCTATCCATCTAGAATAGTCTTACCTGTAAATATATTAAAACTCATACCATTATACATAAAACAAATTTGTATCCATTACCCATACCTTTGTGATACCATAATTTTCTACTGGACTTTCTTCAAGGGTTGACATCAATGACAACCAACCCAATTAATCAACAACCCTATACTATATTATTTATTGATGATCTTTGACTGTAACAAATACCATCCAATATTTTTGAATTTTTTTCAAATCTTGATTGGTTGGTTCCTTTTTTAGAAAAAACAATTTCATCATCTAGTTTTTCACAGTCTTGTTGTTTTTCATTGAGTTGTTTACTTATGACTTGTTCAAGTCTTTTAGCTTCTTGGAGTTGAATATTAAAATCATTGATGATTTTCTCTGATTCCTTGATGGTTTTTGAAACTTCCTTCTCCCTTGATTTTTCTTCTTCTTCATATTCTAATAATTGGTCTCTTAATGATTTGTTCTTTCTTTTATATTTTCTCAGTTCTTCGAGAGAAATAATAAGTTTTTCTTCAATATCTAATTCTCCTTCAACTTCAAAGTTTCCTTCATTTCCAAAATTATCATCAACAACATTATTTTGAGTTTCTATGCCCATAAATAAAAGTTATGTCTCATCATGTTCACTCATGTCAGGTGAACTATTGTCTTCTTTGGAGTAAAAGTTTTTATTTTTCATGTATAATTTCTTCTTATTTCCAATTTTGTTGTTTTTAAGTTCTTTATATTTACAATTTTCTTCATCATCACTATCCTCCTACTTGGGATAGGAACATTTGGAGGCAAAATGCCCAATTTTTCCACATTTGAAACATTTGAGAGGTAACTTCCCTTTGTATTTCCTAGACCCTTTCTTGATTTTCCTTATAAATTCAGCCTCGTCTTCATTTGATATGTCTTAGTGATTTTGATTTGGCACATGATCATGGATCTTTTTTTCTTTTTATGCTTTAAAAGTTGTTTCCCCTTTTGATGTCCTTTCTTTCCCTGTCCTCATTTCATAGGTTATAAGAATCCCATGAAGTTCGTCCATTGTAAGTTTTTCAAGGTCTTATCAATATTCCAAGGTAGACACAATGGCATCATATATCATTGGTAATGATATCAATACCTTTTGGACAATAATTTTATATTTTAACTCTTCTCCCAGTTCTCTGATTGAATTGACAATTTCATCCACTCTTTGAAAATATTTTGCAATGTTTTGTTCCTCTTTCATCTTCAAACTCTCAAATTGGCCTATGTATGTTTGAAGTTTTACTTGCTTAAATTTGCAATATCATTCATAGACGATTTTAAGTTTGTCCCAAATTTCTTTTGATGATTTACAATGCATCACTTTTACAAATATAGAGTTTTCTAATCCACCCAGAATTGCATTAACAACCCTTGAATTATCATTGCATAGTTTCTTTGAAGCAACGTCCAAAGGTCGAGTAGTTGGTGCAATATAACCATTTACCATAGATAGCCAAATGTCACAACCAAGGGACATAAGATAACTTCTCATCCTTACACTCCAACATGCATAGTAATTTCCTTTGAACAGTGGTGCTTTGTTAGAGGACATTGCTTCTTTCTGATCCATTGTGATTTCTCACAATCTTCCTTCCAGTGATTAGATTGTGGTGAAGGAGCCTTGCTCTGATACCAATTGTTGAAATGTTGTTCAATACTGATAGGGGTGGTGAATCAATATTACCTTTTTTTCACAATTTTAATCAATTATTTAATTATTAAAATTATTAACCATAACAATTTATCAAAAATAAAGTACAATACACAAAATTTTCAATGTAAAAATCATAAAATTTATATATTTTACAAGCTACAACTTGTAGGGGACACCAATCTCCCTTCTTTTGAGCACCAACTCAAGGATATACCAATCCCCTGTTTTCAAGCACCAACTTGAGGAATTTGCAACTCCCTGTAGATCAGGCTCCAACGTATAGAGGACTCCAATCCTCCCTTGCTCCTCCCTTCCACCCTCACTTCATGTGTATGTTTTTAGGTGTCAAATTATTCCTTGGACTCTTCCTTTGTTTTGATCTTCTGTATTAGCTCATAGAGAAAATTTATTCTCTCCATATACTCTTGTTTATATAGTCTTCTAAAAGGTCTATCTTGTTGAACCATTGTGTCTTTCTATAAATAGAAAATGAACCAATGTGCCTTTTCATTTTATTAATGTTTATTTAATAACAAATTTCTTCCTTTATTATCATCTTTAAGTAATAGGGTGACCTTGTTTATTCTTCAATATCTCTTTAATAAGAATTAAATTAAGAATCGTATTCTCAATTGGCACTGGTAAGCTATGAACTTTTCATGGGATGTTTTCCTTCCAACATTATCAAATTTCAATATTTTAATTATATCTCTAGTGAATTGCATGTATAGAAATAGACATGTGTTAATTTGTGGCCCCTTTTCCCATAGGACCAAGAATTGTGACCAATAGATAAACGACGAGGTGCAAGCCCTATTCTCTACCTTGTCCCAAAGACACTTTTTCTATTTACAAGGTGAACTTACCCTATAACTAGGTGTTATCCAACATTTTAACCCTTCCTTGCCTCATGTTTTCCATATAACCCTGGCTTGTGACTGAGAGAGAATACATATGAGACTTACCTTGGGATTTAGACAAATCAATGGTTTGGACTTAATCAACCTTTGAGTGGACGGTTCAGGATTATCTGGGTTCTTTAAACAAATCATCGGTTGGATTTTAATTATTTGTTGAGTGGAAGTTCCTCATTCATTTCACAAATGAAATATGGACCAGAGATAATACAAAGCCAAAATGCGATGACACACAGTGATGACATGTGGTTTATCAAATTTTGCATAAAACATTTTTTGTGTCCACCCTTCCCACTTTTCCTTTGTGCTATTCCAAACGCGAATTTGATTAGGGTCGTCCGATCATGCTCTCATTTTGATCCAACAATCAACGGTGAAACATCATTATTATTCATCATTTCATGTCATTCCCTCTCTATGCCCTCTTTTTCTGATCAATTACTTTATGTGAATGGATGTTAGTAACATATTTCAACACAATATTTTTATGGGATAATGATATGAATACATGGACATTAATCAGGATATCATATGAGTTTTCAGTAATTTTTCATTTTCATGTGTTGACGATTGCCTTTTCAATGAAGACACATACTTTAATGGAGTAGACATTAAATACAATTTGAGATATGGTCTGGAGGGGAAATGTTAATCCTATCACATATCAAATTATTAAATCCAGTGGTTGTTGCTAAAATAACACTAACACAAATAATCCGAGGAAGGAATTTGTGCCAAATTTGTTTTCACTATTTCAGTAGATGGTAAAGACATGCAAAACTCACACCTTCGATAGTTGTTGGTATATCACATGAATACCCACACACTAGCTCTCCCTCACATGGTTCTATACCATGCAGTGACTAAAATGGCATTAATTGTTTCAAACCGTTTAGTGATGTAGGAACATTCCATTGTTTTGTAGCATTAAGTTATGTTATGCGGGCCTTTTCTCTCAGAAAATGTGGGCTTCCATTTTTCCATCCGTTGGACCACCCCTCTCTGTCTTATTAATTCATCCATATGTGACTTGTATGGATCCATATTAGATTAGCCACTTTGACATCAATTCCAAATCCATAACACCATGTCCAACATTGACCCTATTGGCCCTCTTTGACATCAATGCAAACACCATAACACTAGGTCCAACAAAGTATACATAATATTATGTTGCATAATATCACCCCTATATGAGGGTGGTGGTGGAGGGAGATATTATACAATAAATAAATAATAAGATGTTTTTCATAATAAATCCCTCAACCCCCACCCTCATAGGGGGAAGATATTATGCAAAGAATAGTATTATGTATGTTTATGAGGGTGGGGGCGGGAGGATATAATAGGAAAAACATAATATGTGAGGGTGGAGACAGAGAGATATAATAGGGAATACATATTGTGTTGTCCCTATTATCCCATCCCACACAAACTCATATATATGAGGGTCATATTGGGGGGAGATAATAGGGGAACAATGTGTTTTTTTATTATTATTTGCCCCAACCCCCACCCTCTTATATATGAGGGTGGTAATGGAGCAAGATAATAGGGAAAAATAAAAATAATATGTTTTTTTCTATTATATCCCCCAACCACCACCCTCATATATATGAGTATGAGGATTGGGGGAGATAATACAAAAAACATTTTTTTTTTGTTATCCCTTCCAATCCCCACACTCATACATATATAAGCGTGGGGATGGAAAGAGATAAAAGAGAAACATAACATGTTTTCTCTATTATATCCCCTAACCCCCACCCTCATATATATGAGGGTGGGGATGGGGGGATTTAATAATGAAAACACATTATATATGATAATGGGGGTCGGGGATTGACAATAGAAAAAAAAATATTATGTTTTCCCTATTGTCTTCCCCCGCCCTCATATATATGAGGGTGGGAATGGGAGTAAATAATAGGGAAAACATATTAAGGATATCATATAAGAGGGAAAAAATAATACATTTTCCTATTATATTTTCCCACACTCACCCTCATATATAAGGGGGAGGGGTTTAGGTGAGATAATCCTCATATATATGAGGGTGGGTTTAGGGGATATAATAGGGGGAACCTATTATGTTTTACCTAATATCTCCTCCCACACCCACCCTCATATACATGAAGGTAATATGTTTTCCCTATAATATCACACCACCCTCATAATAATGGTGGGGGGAGATAATAGGGAAAACCTATTATGTTTTACCTAATATCTCCTCCCACACCCACCCTCGTATACATGAAGGTAATATGTTTTCCCTATAATATCACACCACCCTCATAATAATGGTGGGGGGAGATAATAGGGAAACAATATGAGGGTGTGGGTGGGGGTAGATAATATGGAAACAATATGAGGGTATGGGTGGGAGGAGATAATAGTGAAAACATATGATATACTTCCCCTATTATCTCCCCCCACATGCACTCTCATATATATGAGGGTGTGGGTGGGGGAAGATAATATGTTTTCCACATTATCTGTTCTTATAAGTTTTCCCTATTATCTCCTCCCACCTCCACCCATGTATATATGAGGGTGTGGGTGGTGGGGGATTATATGTTTTCCCAATTGTATCCATACACCCCCACCCTCATGTATATGAATGTGGGTGTGGGGGGATATAATGGAGAAAACATATTATCTCCCCCACCCACACCCCCATATATATGAGGTTGGAAGTATTTTCCCTATTATCTCGTCCCACCCCCAAAACACATTATCTCCCTCCACCCACACCCTCATATATATGAGGGAGAGAGTATTTTACCTGTTATCTCATTCCACCCCCACCCTCATATATATGAGAGTGGGAGTATTTTCCCTATTATCTCCCCCCAGCCCCACCCTCATATATGTTTTCCCTATTATCTCCGCCCACCACATATATATTTTCCCTATTATCACTTCCCACCCCAACCATCACCCTCATATATATGAGGATGTGGGTTGTGGGATATAATAGGGAAAACATGTATGAGGGTGGATATGGGGGGAGATAATAGGGAAAACATAATATATGAGGGTGGGGTTGGGGGAGATGATAGGGAAAATACTTCCACCCTCAAATATATGAGGGCATGGGTGGGGGAAGATAATAGGGAAAACATAATATGTTTTCCCTATTATATCCCCCATCCTTATTATGTTTTCCATATTATCTCCTCCCACCCCCTCCCTCATATACATGATGGTGGGATTATTTTCCCTATTATCTTTTCCCACACCCACCCTCATATATTATGTTTTCTCTATTATCTCCCCCCATCCCCACACTCATATATGTTTTCTCTATTATCTCCCCCAACCCCCATTCTCATATATATGAGAGTTGCGATGGGAAGAGATAATAGGGAAAATATATATGAGGATAATAGGGAAAATGTATATGAGGATGGGGGTTGGGGTAGATAAAATGGAAAACATAATATATGAGGGTGGAGGTGGGAGGAAATAATAGGGAAAATACCCCCACCCTTGCATATATGAGGGTGGGGTTGGGGAGATATAATATGGAAAAAATATGGGGAGATAATAAGGAAAATACTCTCACCCTCGTATATATGAGGGTGGGGGTGGGGGGATATAATAGTGAAAACATAATATATGAGGGAAGGGGTGGTGAGAGATAATAGGGGAAACATAATTTCCCTATTATCTCCCCCCACCCCACCCTCCTACATAGGTGAGGAGAGATAATAGGGAAAAAAATATTACGTTCCCCCTATTACCTCCCCCCATCCCCACCCCCATAGATTTGTTTTTCTAAGAAATAAAAAAATTATATTTCTTTTTTTTATTGGTGGAATAAAAAACTAGTCAAACACGTAATCGCATGAAATGGGGTCATGTTATTCGACTGGTGCCACTATAATCTCTAGGTGTTCTCAAGATGCCCCATATGTGACACATAAGGTAAGTCGAGGTTTGGAACTAGTGAATTCACGTAACGGAGTTCCTGAACAACACACTCCATCATTGACTTCCCTACACCTCAGGGGAAGAAAAAACATATATTTAATTAAAAATGAAATATACATATTAAAGTTCTTAAAATGATTGTCCATTCATATCTGTCCTTTGTTCTAATTTTTTATTCATCGCTTTTATTTAAACAAAAACTCACTATAGTCTTATAATTTAATTGACCACATTTCATCTAGTACAAAAATATTTTTTATGCCTACAACTTGAAAGTCATCTCATTGCAAGGCTTCTCCTAAAAAAATTCCTACATACAAAAGGTTCCTTTGTCCAAAGAGAGAGCCTCCTTTGATAGGTTGTCTACAATTGTGTTTAAACCCCTATATATGTGTGATATAGAGAACAATTCTAGAATAGATAGAAAGACATGAATCTGTCTCAAAAACGTTTTTAGTCTTGGAACCTAAATTTGAGCTATTATTTTTACCCATTCAATTGTGTTCATTGAATCTCCCATTAGTTAGACCTTTTGAACCCTAAGGGTATCCACCATAGATAGAAATTACCACAGAGTTGAGAGCTCGACCTTCATGTTAGTACCTTGACTTGGAGCATACTGAATTTTTAAATAATGAGAAGATAATATGTACAGTATTGCCCCTGGACCACATGTTGAGGGATTTCCTTGGTTGGACCCATAAAAAAAACTCCAAGGTAATCCTTCCACAATTTCAGGCATGATCGACGTCCTTTTATTTGGTACTTTTGTCTCTGTTTTAAATTCCATAGTTAGTTTTTCAATTAAATATGCCACCACCTCAGGAGGAGGATGCAAATCTTGGAAAATATTGATTTTCCTTTCCCACCAAACAAAATAAAATACAAAAAAAGGAAGAGAGTAAATCCCCTTGGAGGATTCAAGATATTTCCACCATTTTATCCAATATTCAAGTTCTCCATCTATCCTCAGGATATTAAATTTCAAATATTTCGAGATGGTTTCCCTCACCTGTTGTGTGAAGGAACATGAAATAAAAATATGGAATCCCATTTCCTCATTATTCATGCACACGGAACATTATCCTGGTCCTATCCAACCCCTCTTTGTTCCAATTTCCCATGTTAGAGATCTATTTTCCATTGCCATCAAAGAAAAAATATTCAATTTTTGTGGTGCATGCATGTACCATATGTACTTCTACCACCGTTTACTACCACCAGTGTTGTTCTGATGTGATAAAAAACAAATAACCCCTCTTCATTGTATATAGACACATTTTTTTCATTTTCTCTTCTTCTTAAATTAGAATAAAGTTTGGGTAAAGGAGATATGTAAAATATTCCCACTCAATAGCTTCCCCCCCCCTCTAGATCTAGCATCATTATTTATTTCCAAGGGATTTTCCCAATATTATCCACCTCTCCTAGCCTAACATCTCAGATAGATAAAATTCCACGATCATGAATATGTTCAACCAAATCTATAGAAATTTTGAAGCCTAACCCCCACCACCATAGATATGCGGGTGTTTTTTTTTCGTATTATCATATTATCTCCCCCCACCCCTATTATGGTTTCCCTATTATCTCCCCTACCCCCACCCCCATAGATATGAGGGTGGTGTTTTTCCTAGTATATCCCACCACCACCACC
>JZKD02S1854427.1:247442-265249 GCA_000966675.3 Picea glauca
CAGAGTAGGTTCTTCAAGAAAACATTTTAACCATTGGAAGGAATATCATGGATTACGCTAATATTGGAGTACCACAATTTCATGGTCAGAATGGTCTAAGCTATGAGATATGGAGAAACAAGATGAAATCATTTCTAGGAGAAAAGGGGTATGAGGTTTGTTACTCAATTGTTACAGGATACACTGGTTCAAATAAACCAAAGGCTACAACCAAGAATGAATTGAAGAGAAACAACAAAATAGTAATGGATTTCATCTTGGAAGGATTATGGGATCCAGTAAAAGACAAAGTGAGCCAATGTTCATTAACCAAAGAACTTTGGGATAAGCTACATAATATATACTTTAAATAATCCCATTTTAACACAGAGCCAAAGCATGCTAATAAGAATAAAGAAGATGTTGAAGCAGAATGAGATGAAAGATGCTCTTCATGTTAGACAAATTCAAAAGAATAATATTGTGAAGAAGGCATAGTAAGTCTTGAAGCAGAATTGATCAGTGTTGTAGATGATCTAACGAAAGAAATAAGGAACACCAAGTCACTCAAGGAAGAACTGGTTGAGATAAATAAGGGGTATCAAAATCCAAACTCTGAAGAAGTCCAACAGATGATTACAAATCTAAAGTTCCAATTAGAAGCAGCCAGAAGGGATTGAAGAAACGTGCAAAAGTTAGTTTCAAGAAAAACAGTTTTTGGAAGCCAGAATAGTAGCACAAAGAAAGGAAGCAGAAAAGAGAAAATATTTTCACTAGCCATCTCAAGGAAAGAGCTAAGGACTTAAATAAGTTTGAAGCATAATTCAATCAAAAATAAAGAAGAATTGAAGAAGAAATTGTCTCCTTGAAAACCCAACTTGAAGGAGAAAAGAGAAAGGAAGAAGTCATGAAGATCCAAATGATGAAGAAAGAAGAATATTGTGAGAAGATTAAAGAGGAAGTTGTCACATTAAGAGTTAAAGTTGTCAAGCTCAACAAGAACATTGAAGAGAGAGAAAGCTCCACACCACCAACAAAGAAAGTTAAAGGGAAGTGTTATAGGTTTCTATAAAGTAAGAATGAATAGAAGGATAAGAGTTATGCATAAGTCATCAAGGACTCTATCAAGAAGGAAGAATGAAAGACCCCAAAGGAGAACATTCCAAAAATAGAGAATACTCAAAAGGAAGATTACAAAAGAGACAATATCAAACAAGACCCTCCACTTTCATGTATCAAAGAAGCTTCAACCATTGTGAAGGAAACAATATAAGAGAAGATCATGATCCGCCAAGGCACGAGTTTAGAAGGACTACAACACAAAGAAGATAATTCACTCCTAGGTATCAAAGTTTCTTTTATGGTCATTTTTTTATTTGTAATAACTTTGGACATAAGGTTGTAGATTGTAGAGCTTATGGAAAAAATGTTCAAGAAAGAAATGTGTATGTGACTCCATAGAATATTGAATGTTACAAATTCCATAACTATGGACACATAGCTCGTGACTATAGAAGCATGATGCATACTTCTATGAAAGAGAACATTGATATCAAATATAAGTGTTGGAATACTGAGAGGGGGTGAATCACTATTAGTACTTTTAATCCTTTTTAACCACAATGTGTATTATTTAATTTATGAGAAGATTACCAATAGAATTCAATATGAGCAGTATACATAAGCAATGAAAAATAAGAAACCACGGATAAACATAGTACACCAATATTTTACATGGAAACCCAATGTGGGAGAAAACCATAGAATGATTTTCTTATATTGTCAAAAGAAGTACATTCATAGGAAGCACCAAATTCCTTGTTTTCCATCTACAAATGGAAGGAGGCTACAACCTGAAGGAAGATACAACTCCTTGATTCTTTGGATCCAACTAGAAGGAGGCTACAACCTGAAGGAATATACAACTCCTTGATTCTTTGAATCCAGCCAGAAGGAGACTACAACCCCCTATGTTCTTCGGCTACAACCGGAAGGTGGATACAACCACTTATCCTTTCCCCATCCAACCACCCTGAAATATAAGTGCCAAATAATTGATACTTCCATTGTCATTCTTTAACTGTCAATTTTTTCTTTGTAATTCATTGCAAAACCTGTACCAACAACCTGTAACAACAACCTTCCACAATAATCTCCTCAATCAATCATATTTGATCACGAAGAACTCATACCCACTGTCACAATTGTATAGCTCAAACCGTGTACAACTATGTCTCTCTAATCATGTGTCATACATATATAAACAATCATAAGCCAAGTGTAGTGAACCCTTACATCAAACAAGCATCAAACCCTCACAGTTATGCAACCTCAATCTGTACCAATAACTTCAACAACACACCTCACCAAAATCCCTCAAACATCTACCAAGAAATACAAGATATACCTCAACAATATGCCCAATAATGTATGCCAACTACAAACAACAATTATACTAGAATTGTACCTTTGAATATTTGTCGCATATAGTATGTATCATACATTCAATAGTCCCTTCAGGGAAAATACTCAATCTCCCATAAACATATCTCACACAATCACCAACATCCAACTATAAGCAAGAATGTAACATACCTTTTTAATAATGTAGATAGATCTATTGTACCTGTACATTGTCACACTTTTTGTAGCCTCTCCTCAGCTTCTACAACTAGAAACACACTCCATCCTTCATATCTGGTAGTGCCTCGTGTGATGAAGGAGGGGGTTTTTAGGCATGGCCTCGCGTGAGAGGTTGTAGGAAATCCGCAGGAATGCCTCGCAGCACGTTCAATGTCTAACCCATGGGGATGAACCTAATCAAGTTTTTTCACAATTTTCCTTCTCTCTACTGCAACCACGAAACTTTTTTGTCACACTTCATTCACTTCCTTAGACTTGTGAAACTTTAGATGTATCAATGAGTACCTGCAATAAAAATTTCACAAAATAGATATTCAATGTACTCAATAGGTATTAATGGGAGTCTCTTTCTCTCTTATTTATACTCTCCAAGTTCCTTCCTTTAGGGGCGATCTTCTAATTTTTTACCCAACTTCACTCTTTTATGTCTAACCCACTTTCTTGTTGAAACTACTTTACCCATAATTAGTAAAATTACCACTTCTTGTTTCAACTAATTTATTTTTAATTATTTTTTTATTTCAACAACTTTACTCATGATTAAATCCTAGTTGCAACCACTTTGATTAGTAAACTTCTTGATGAATTTCTAGATGCTTCTAGAATAATTGACTTATGTGTTGACCTTTTAGGGGCTTCTAGAATATTCATGAGGGTCCTCCAACTTCACTAAGCCATATCTCCTCAATAGTGAGGAACTACATGATGTACCATATATCACTGGAAAAGACACGATGTATAATATCCATCTATGATAGTCTTACATGCAAATTCGGTAATCTTCATATATTTATTCCTCATAAAAATTCAGTTTCCTTAACCATACCTTTGGGGATACTAGAATTTTCTATCATACATTCATCAAGGGTTGACATCAATGACAACCAAACCAATCTATGAACAATATCCCCCTTTGGAATTGATGGCAACACTCCACACTTTGATGAAACATTGATGGCATAGAAATATTTTTTCTCATGCTTCCCCTGTGACCATCTCTCCCCCTGGAATCATGCCTCTATTCCTTCTCTTCATTTCCATCCATGCCTCTGATTACTTTCTCCCGCTTTGACATCAATGACAAAGGGTATCTTCCCTTTGGTTATGCTTCCCCTCTCTAAACTGTCCTTTGGGCTTCTCCCCTTGTATGAATTGTCCCTTTTCTCATCACATGTGCTTCCTCGTGTAAATCTATGACATATATGAAAATCATTCAAAATTCATTGTGGGGCATAAACTATTCCATTTTTTTGTCGAAGATACTCAAAGGCTTCCCTTGGAAGTGATTTGGTGAAGATATATGTGATCTGTTCTTTTGTCCAAACATACTTGACCCTGATGTTATTCTCTGCAACTTGTTCCTGTAGAAAGTGAAAATTGATCAGAATGTGTTTGTTCTTGGAATACATCACTGGATTCTTTGAGATACTAATGGCACTGGTGTTTTCACAAAAAATCGGAATGGGTTGATCATATTCAACCTGTATATCCTTCAAGGTTTGTTTCATCCATAGTACCTGGGTACAACATGTTGTTGCTATAATATACTCTGATTTTTCTATAGATAAGGATATTTATTAGTGTTTATTTCTTAACCAGGATACCAAACACTCACCTAAGAAGAAATATTCTCCACTTGTACTTCTTCTATCATCAATGCTACCTACCCAATCTGCATCTGTGTAGGAAATAAGAGATAGATCATTCCCTTTTGGATACCATAATCCAAATTCTTTTGTACCTTTTAGATATATGAATATCCTCTTTACTTCCATAACATGTGATTCCTTTGGTGCTTCTTGAAACCTTGTAACCAGTCCAACTGCCTGCATCGTATTGGTCTAGAATATGTCACATAGAGTAAAATGCCAATCATTTATCTATATTGTCTCTAGTCTTCATCCTTTGAATCATCATCCTTACTTAATTTGCAGTTGGTTTGCATAGGAGTACTGACTGGTTTGCAATCTTCCATTCCAAACCTTTTTATCATTTCTATGATATACTTAGTTTGAGATATGAAGATATCTATAGTCCCAAAACGAAGGACAAATCTCCAAACAATGACATCTCGAACTCATTATGCATGTCTTTGGAAAAGTTTTGACTCATCCTTTCATCATCACTTCCAAAAATAATATCATCAACATAAACTTCAATTAACAAGATACTATATTAATTTTCCTTTATGTAGATATTGTTATCTACATTTCATTTCCTGAACCCTTGATACTGTAAGCATTTGTCCAGTATTGAATACCATGATGTAGGGGCTTGTTTGATACCATATAGGGCCTTCTTCAACCTACAAAAAGTATATTCATTCTCTGACAACTGAAATCCTTCAGGTTGCTCGATGTAGACTTCTTCCTCAAGATACTCATTTAGGAATGTTGATTTAACATCCATATGATACAATTTAATATTCTTAGAACATGTATATGCTAGGATCGGTCTGATTGCTTCCATTATGGAAACTGGGGAAAAGATATCTTCAAATTCTATACCTTCAACCTGAGCATATCCTTTACATACCAACCTTTCTTTGTTCCTGGTAACCTGTCCATCCTCATTCAATTTATTTCTTAAGAACCACTTTGTACCTATTACATTCTTGTTCTTTGGCCTTGGAACTAGTTCCCAAGTGTTATTATTTTCTATCTGATCTAATTATTCATCCATAGATTTGATCCATAATTATTCCTTGTTGTCTTCTTCAAAATTGCTTGTCTCAACTATAGATAACAATGCTAGGTGTTGTTATTCTGGTGAACGTATTCTTCTTATAGTTTCAACTCCTGCATCTTTATTTCCAATGATATGTTCCGATGGATGACTCTTCTGCACTCATATACTAGTTGTCTTTGGAGGTGCATGAAGATCTTGATTCTCTAGCTATGATTCTTACTGCTCTTCTTATTCCTCTTTTGTATCTTCTTCCTTTAAGTATTCTTCATGATTCTGCTCAACTGAATCTTTTCTTTCTACTTTTATCTTTCATCCATCTATCTCATCAATTTTCACATTGATGATTTCTACTATTATGTTGAGTCTTATATTGAAGCATGTGTATGATTTACTTTTTCTTGAGTACCCAACTAGTATGCCTTTATCAACTCGAGAATAAAGTTTTCCAATCCTATCGTCTTCCCTTTTGATGTAGCATTTCCTTCCAAATACTCTAAAGTGCTTCACATTCACTGGCATTCCTTTCCATAGCTCATATGAAGTCTTATCACTATCATTTTGGAGCATTCCTTTATTTTGAAAGTGTATTGTTGTATTCATTACTTTCACCAAAAGGACGTATGTCAACTTGGAATCCATTAACATAGTTCTAACTTCTATCCATTTCTTGTACTTTTTTGTTCTTCCTTTCGACCACTCCATTTTGTTGAGGTGTCCTGACTACTGAGAATTGCCTTTTTATCCCATGCTCATTGAATAATTCCATGAACTCCTTTGATGTAACACAAGTATTTGTCCTTGGTCACACATTTGACTTACACTTAGTAGATTGTTTTTCATGTCTTCGACTAGTAGAACATTTTCTTCTTTCCCATCCTTTCTTTCAAGCTTAACTGTCCAATTTCCTATAATTATGGATGAGTTGTCATTCCCAAATGAAACTAACCCATATCTATCCTTCTTCATGGTTAGGAACCTATCCATATCACCTGTCATATGCTTTGAGTAGTGACTGTCAATATACCATCCACGTCTCTTGTGTTTATATTATAGAGAAAGCTTGCATTCTTCAGTGTTAAATTGATCCTGATTTCTTATCCATATCCCTTGTGGTTCTTGTTTGTGACTATTGATATTCTATTGTGATTATCTAGGAGGAATAGTCAATATACAATATTTGGCCATGTGTCCAAAGTTTTTACACTTGTATCATTCTACTTGAGTTCTCAAGGATTCAAATCTGTTGTAGCTTTTGCTCTGTGCTTGATGAGATCTTATTGAATAACCATTTCTTGTGTAACCTTCATAGTTATTTGTGTTCATGGAATTGGCTCTACAATTCATATCTTTATGTCCAAAATTATTACATGAATAACATAAACCAAGAAAAATAGTTTGATACATGGGGTTGGAATATCTTCTAAATGGTGTTTCTCTTCTGATTCCTTCTTCTTCTTGAGATCTCTCTATTGTTGGCTCCTGTTGATTATGAAATTTGAACCTTTTGGGTGGTGAAGTATCTTTTCAATCCTCTTCTTGGTTCCTCCTACCTTCTTCCTTCTTAGAAGAACCTTTGATTGTTTCTGCATAACTTCTATGTTCTGTTGTCTTGGAGCTTGAGCCTTTCTCTCTCTGGTTATATCCTAGTCTAGATTTATCATGGTATGTCCTTTGACTGCTAATGATATAATCCAATACCTTGGTCTTGTTCTACTGCATGTCCTTATTCTAAAGATATTTTCTTAGAGTGACTACCTCTTCTTCCAAGCCTTCAATGATACCGTCTCTTTATTTTAACTGTTCTCTAAGTACTTCTTCAATTTTGTTTTCTTCTTCTACTTGAATTTTTAGCTTTGTGATAATATTCTTGATTTCTTTGGAGTTCTGAGATTGTTCTTTCTTCTTTAGTTCTTCTTGGAGTTACATGTTTTTCTTCTTTTCCCTCTTTATAACTTCTATGGCACACGTCAATTATTCCTTGTAATCGACTTCTGCCTCTTCATATTCTTCTTTGGATCCTTCTTCATCTAAGTCTTCTACTTCCATGAATAGTACCCTTTCTATATCACTGACTTCATCTTCGTCTGACGAGGAACTGTGACGCAGCCCTCCTAACATGCAGGTTAGAAGTCCACGTACACAGGATCTTTCTTCTTCTGCTGGCCCAAAGAACTCTCAACAATAGGTTCTTCTATTTCCCTTTCGGAAAATCTGCACCCACAAACAACCTTGATAAATTCCCCCCTTTATACTTCGGGAGATCAGATTTCGCGATTTCGCGAATCCTGTAATCAAGTATCTTATTCCTCAGACCCCCAAAACCCGAATTACGAAACTCCAATGTTCAGTCACCAAAAGAAATCAACGGCTGTGATTCCCCACTTGATCCAACGGTCAACGTGATTTTCTCATATTGGGAGCTCGAGACTCTCGATACCACAATCTGTTGTCAACGCAAACCTTGAATTCCCAAATCTTGATATCAATTTCGGCTATTCGGCTTTCGTGAGTTCACGAGTTGCGATGTCATGCAACTCTGCTCCACAACCTCCGAAATCCTGACTTTATATTTCCCGAAATCCTGAAATGTCAACCCTCGACATGATTCCCGGTGTTGGTCCCACAACTAGACTTTCCTCCTTTTTGGGACTTCACACTTCACGAGTCTTAATGCAAAGATTTCAGAACTTCAATCCACGAAACCCTGAAATGGAAATGCTCGGGAAAATCCAACGACTCCTGTTGACTTGGATCTATGGCTCTGTCTCTCCTAAGCTTGAACCCTTTTAAAAAAATTCACCGTAACTTCCTCGCTTCTCCTCCATGAGATCTGACGGATCGCAGGACTTCAAAAATTCTCCACGGAGAATTCTGATCGTCCGTTCTCCCTTCTGAGAACTTCTGCAAATTTGATAAAGTAGTTTCCACAAAACTTAACTGCCTGCAACACAACCTTCTGTGCTCTTCTTTGAAAACTATGAAGACTCTACCCCTCATGATCTTTCTCCAACTCTAAGTCTTAAAGAAGACTCCTGCAAGCACTCCTTGCGGAAAATCCTTCAACTACTTCATAGAATTGAAGTCCTTCAACTCTGCGCACTCCCTGCAACAAAAATCTCTCAACAATTTACTCAAGTTACAAAACCTGATACTCTACTTGGCCTGCGCACACCTTGGACGGCTCCTGTGCCTAGCTGCACTTCTAAGAAAATGAGAACAATTATTGTGTCTTTTGAGCTTTCAGAGATGAACTCTGACTTCTTTCAATGCACTCCTTGCGTACAAACTCCACTATACTCCTTGCAGGACTTTTACTCACTTAGATAGAGAAACAATTGAAACTCATTTTCTTACTCCTCCTCTCAGATTTCAAACATTCAACAAGAAATCATACATACATAGCATAAAATCAATTGCATGACAGAAAGAGTAAATCATTCATGAGCATAACATTCAATAATGCATACATAGAGAATATTTGAACACCATGAGTCTGAATCAAAGCCCTTTTTGTATTAATCCAGAAATTTTGTACATGGAATTTGTCTATACAACTCTCTGCTTATTCTCTTATATGCTCTCAATTGACATAATAATCTTACAATACCCAATGAGGGTGTCTATATCCCATTTCCCTCTTTCATTCTAAACTATCTAATCTACACATTAATTTCTATCTACTTGCATTAACTATTACAAATGCCTTCTACCTACTAAGGACGAGAGCGAATCGCTCAAGGTCCTTTTACATTATACAAGTGTGCCTCCACTTGATGACTTCATTAATGTTTCAAGACATTTTCAAAATTTGCGCTAGGTGCTTTTCCAGTTGTCTTTTATTTCCACGTTGGCTCGCTTGAGATGCTCCTGCATCATACTCCCTCACTTGAAAATTTTCATGGGCTCCTGTCCATGAGCTCGCGCACGGTCTGTCCATGCCTCTGGATCTCTACTTCGTTCTCCCAGATGGCATATTCAACTAGATGGCCTTTCCATTTGACCAAATATTCAAAGTATTTCTTTCGCCTGGTCTTCTTGTTGACCCTTTTGTCCAGTATGCACTCCATCTGTGGCTTTTCTGCAACTGGCATCTGTTTTCGCCACTAAACCTCTGGTTATTCATTTCCTTCTTCTGCTTCCTTAGATTTATATGGGTACAAATCTGAGACATTGAATATCGGAGAAATTTCGATCCCATCGGGTAATTCAATCTCGTAAGCATTTGCCCCAAATTTCTTCAAGACCTTGCATGGTCCGATTTTCTTCATTTTCAGTTTATTATATGTTCCTCTTGGGAACCTTTCCTTTCTCAAATGTGTGAGGATCAAATCGCCAAATTAAAATTGAAGCTGTCTTATGTGCTGATCTACTCTCTTCTTATATCCCTGGCTCAAACTCTGCAATCGTTCCTTCACCTGGCTGTGAAGCTCCTTCATTGCTTCTGCAAAATCTTTTGCACTAGCGCTCCTAATCGCAGTCTGTTCTAAATCTCTCAGCTCAGAAATTCCTCTCGGCTGCATGCCATAGACAATCTAAAACGGACTCTGCCCCGTGATTTTGTTAACTGAGTTGTTATAAGAAAAATCCTCCTATGGTAATATGTTATCCCACTGGCTGTGGTGTTCTGTCACCAAGCTTCTCAACAAGTCTCCCAGACTTCTGTTCACCACTTCTGTCTGTCCATCTGTCTTAGGATGATAAGCTGAACTAAATGACAATTTAGTTCCCAGATTCTTCCATAAGGTTCTCCAGAAGTTTCCTATGAACTTAGTGTCTCGATCCGAAACTATGCTCCTTGGTAAGCCGTGAAGTCGAATGACTTCTTTGAAAAACAGGTTCACAATGTGAGTTGCGTCACTGGTCTTCTAACATGGAATGAAATGTGCCATTTTAGAAAATCTATCCACCACCACAAAGATTGATTCAAACCCTCTTTGTGTTCTTGGCAACCCCAATATGAAGTCCATGCTGACTGCATCCCACGACTTCTCAGGTATGGGAAATGGTTGATAAAATCCTGCATTTTGCCTCTTGCCCTTCGAATGCTGGAAAATTCTGCATCTGTCAACGAATATTTTGACGTCTGATCGCATTCCTGGCCAAAAATATGACTCATTCAACTTTGCGAATGTCTTTTCATGACCAAAATGCCTGGCCAATACTCCACCATGTTTCTCCTTCAACAAATTCTCCCTCATGGATCATTTTGGAATACAAAGTTGATTACCTTTAAACAATAATCCTTCTTGGATCATGTGTTCTGCCCATTGTCTTCTATCTCTAAGAATTGGATTCTCAGCTACTTTGTACGCCTCTTTAAAATATGGATCAGCTTGATACATCTCCTTGAGATCATCAAAACCCAACGTTTTGACCCTGAACTCCTGCAATAGAAAACACTTCCTGCTCAAAGCATCAACAACTTTGTTAGCAGTACCAGAAATATGTTTAATCACAAAAGTGAAATTTTGCATATATTCAACCCACTTAACATGTCTTTGATTCAACTTTTCCTGTTGAGTCACAAACTGCAGTGCATGATTGTCACTGTATAAGACAAACTCCTTCGGGATCAAGTAATGTCTTCATTTCTTCAATGCCTGTATAATAGCATAGAACTCCTTGTCATAAGTGGAGTATTTCACTTTCACTTCATTCAGTTTTTCGCTGAAGTATGCTATCGGCTTGTCTTCTTGACTCAAGACTACCCCTATTGCAAATCCACTTGCATCGCATTTCACTTGAAATGTCTTTTGGAAATCAAGCAACACCAAGATTGGTTGTTCCATGATTTTCCTCTTCAACAAATTAAAACTCTTCTCATCCTCTTCTGTCTAGTGAAAATATTTGTGTCTCTTCTTCACTATGTCCATCATCGGTGCACTAATTCCATTGAAATTCCTGATAAAATTTCGGTAGAAACTAGCCAATCCATGAAAATTTCTCACCTCAAAGGTATTCTTCGGTGATGGCCAATTCTTAATTACCTCCACCTTATCCGAATCCATCCTCAACTCATCTGCAGAAATAACAAACCCCAAATAAATGAGCTCTGTCTTCATGAATTAGGATTTTTTTATGTTTATCAACAACTTCTCCTACTGTAACCTCTACATTACTGTAGCCAAATGTTTCAAATGCTCTGCCTTTGTTTTACTGAAAATCGGTATGTCATCAAGATACACAATGACAAATTTTCCGATGAAATCCTTCAGGACTTCATTCATCAACCTCATGAAAGTGCTTGGAACATTTGTTAGACCAAACGACATAACAAGCCATTCATACAATCCTTCATTAGTCTTGAAGGTTGTCTTCCATTCATCACCTTCCCTCATGCGAATCTGGTGATAACCGCTTTTTAAATCAATCTTCGAATTTTTTTTATCCCTACTCAAACAATCCATCAAATCATCCATCCTTGGAAATGGAAATATGTACCTGATGGTTATCTTGTTGATCGCCCTCGAGTCAGTACACATCCTCCAGCTTCCATCTTTCTTCGGATTGAGTACTATCGAAACAACACACAAATTCAAGCTTTCCCTGACCAAACCTTTGTCCAACAAATCCTGGACTTGTCTTTTGACCTCTTCATTCTCCTGCGAAATCAATCTATACATGGATTTGTTTGGAAAACTAGCTTCCGGTATGAGATCAATGTGATGAATTATACTTCTAATCAACGACAACGAATGAGGTAGTTCGTCCACTACTATGTCAGCGAACTCTTCCAACAGTTCCTGAACCTCTTATGGTAAATCATCTACCCTTGTGCTGGTTAAAACAATCTTTGGCTTCCTAACCACAATGAATTGTGGTTCCTCCTTCTTCTTAACCTCTATAAGAAGTTCTTTCCCACTCATGAGAAGTACAGTGTTGCATACTTCAGGTTTCACATCCTTATCTTTGATTGGAAGCAACATGTGAGTTCTCCCATTCTTCTCTAGGGTGTATGTGTTCATTCTCCCATCATGAATCACATTCCTTTCATACTGCCATGGTCTACCCAGCAATAGCTGACAAAAATCTATAGGAATAACATCACATAATATCTTATCATTATATCCTCCTATCTTAAATTCAACTAAACATTGTTTAGTGACAGTTACCTGATGTCCTTTTTGTAGCCATGAAACTCTGTATGGGCTTGGATGATCAATCGTCTCCAGCTCTAGTTTTTCTACCATCTCTGTTGAAATGAGATTATTCGTGCTACCACTATCCACAATGAATTTTCATACCCTATATTTGGTCTTGCATTCAGTCCGAAAAAGTCTGTTTCTTTGGATTGAACTCTCCACCTCCTTCTCTGGCGTTAAAAGAGATTTTCGCATCATTAGCGATCTTCCGCCTTCAACATCCTCTGCCTCAACATTTTGCTTTTGTGCTTCGGCAATGTGAGTCTCTCCTTCCTCTTTCTTCTTGTCTAGACATTCATAAGACTTGTGTCTGACCTTTCCACATGTGAAGAATTTTATCACTCCACCTCTTCCTCTTCCTCTACCTTTAGTACGAGGAAAAATATTATTATCAGTATAATCTCCTCTCGGGTCAATATACTGCCCTCTCTGTCCAGCGTATTTCCATCGCTGTGAGCTTCCACCCCTCTCAATCTGAGGTTGAGGTTTCTTCCATTCTTCTTTAGGATTTTGATTTCTATCTTGGACAACTGACTTACCTCTGGCTTGACTTCTGCCTCGGCCTCTTTGACCCTGCTTTCGACTTAGCTTCTCTTCCACCTTTAGATCCATTTGATAAGCATCTTCCACCATTCAGATGGTCATCATGCTCATCTCATCTTGAATTTTGTATCTCAGGCCATTCATATATCTGAAAACCTTTTCATCATTACTTTCATGATGACCTACCCTGATGTTCAGCCTATAGAACTCTTCAGTGTACTCCTTCACTATCATTAGCTTCTGTCTCAAGTTCTGCATCCTTTGAAACATAGTAATTTGATAATCTCTGGGGATGAATTTTGCCTTCATCTTTGCGATCATCCTATCCCAACTCTTGATCTTCTACTTTCCTTGGCAACGTCTGTCATCTTGTAGCTCATCCCACCATAATGCTACATGTCCCTTTAATCTTGTGACAACATGTTTGACCTTCTTGTCCTTTTTGACATCTTCATAGTCAAAGTATGTGTCCAGGGCTCTAATCCAATCTAGAAGCTCTTCTACATCTAGATTTCCCTCATAAACTGAAATGTCCATCTTGGCTCTTGTACTCATTCTTGCAACAAATCTAAGCAAGAGTTCATTTGCTGCATCTTCTCCTGTGACTTCTTCTTTGTCATGTCTAGCTTCATTTTCACTTTCAGAATCACTAATATCCCCAACACCGAATGTGCGCCTCTGTGTTGTCTCCATGTCTTCAAGTCTGGTGCGTAGGTCACACATCTCTCTCTCTATGGCTGGATAAGGCATCTGTCTACCCCTTCTTCTCGACATTTCCCTATCCTCTGGTGGATCAGGTGTTTGTTTGTCTCTTCTCCTCAGCGGCATGGTGAATTCTCCTTTATCCTGCTACAAAAATCAAAGAAACCTTTCTGTGCTCTGATACCAAGAATGAAACAGCCCTCCTAACCCGTAGGTCAGAAGTCCATGTACACAGGATCTTTCTTCTTCTACTGGCCCGAAGAAATCTCAACAATAGGCTCTTCTATTTCCCTTTCGGGAAATCTGCACCCACAAACAACCTTGAGAAATTTCCCCCTTTATACTTCGGGAGATCGGATTTCGCGATTTCACGAATCCTGTAATCAAGTATCTTATTCCTCAGATCCTCGAAACCTGAATTACCGAACTCCGATGTTCATTCACCAAAAGAAAGCAATGGCTATGATTCCCTGCTTGATCCAACGGTCAACGCGATTTTCTCGCATTGGGAGCTCGAGACTCTCAATACCACAATCTCTTGTCAACGCAAACCCCGAATTCCCGAATCCCGATATCAATTTCGACTATTCGACTTTCGTGAGTTCGCGAGTTGCGATGTCATGCAACTCTTCTCCACGACCTCCAAAATATCGACTTTCTATTTCCTAAAATCCCAAAATGTCAACCCTCGACACGATTCTCGGTGCTGGTCCCACAACTAGACTTTCCACCTTTTCGGGACTTCACGCTTCGCGAGTCTTAATGCAAAGATTTCGGAAATTCAATCCATGAAACCTCGAAATGGAAATACTCAGGCAAATCCAATGACTCCTGTTGACTTGGATCTACGGCTCTGTCTCTCCTGAGCTTGAACCCTTTTGAAAACATTTGTCGTAACTTCCCCGCTTCTCCTCCGTGAGATCTGACAGCTCGCGGGACTTCACAAATTCTCCACAAAGAATTCCGACCGTCCGTTCTCCTTTCTGAGAACTTCTGCAAATTTGATAAAGTAGTTGCCACAGAACTTAACCGCCTGCAACACAACCTTGTGTGCTCTTCTTCGAAAACTATGAAGACTCTATCCCTCCTGAGATTTCTCCAACTCTAAGTCTTAAAGAAGACTCCTGCACGCACTCCTTGTAGAAAATCCTTCAATTACTTCATAGAATTGAAGTCCTTCGACTTTGAGCACTCCTTGAAACAACAATCTCTCAATAATTTACTCAAGTTACAAAACCTGAAACTCTACTCGGCCTGCGCACGCCTTGCATAGCTCCTATTCCTAGCTTCACTTCTAAGAAAATGAGAACAATTATTGTCTCTTCTGAGCTTTCAGAGATGAACTCTGACTTCTATCAACACACTCCTTGCGAAAAAACTCCACTGCACTCCTTGCAAGACTTTTACTCACTCAGACAGAGAAACAATTGAAACTCATTTTCTTACTCTTCCTCTCAGATTTCAAACATTCAACAAGAAATCATACATACATAACATAAAAGCAATTGCATGATAGAAAGAGTAAATCATTCATGAGCATAACATTCAATAATGCATACATAGAGAATATTTGAACACCATGAGTCTGAATCAAATCCCTTTTTGTATTAATCCAGAACTTATGTACATGGAATTCGTCTATACAACTCTTTGCTTCTTCTCTTCTATGCTCTCAATTGACATAATAATCTTACAATACACAATGAGGGTGTCTATATCCCATTTCCCTCTTTCATTCTAAACTATCTAATCTACACATTAATTTCTATATACTTGCATTAACTATTATAAATGCCTTCTACCTACTAAGGACGAGAGCAGATCGCTCAAGGTCCTTTTACATTATACAAGTGTGCCTCCACTTGACGACTTCATTAATATTTCAAGACATTTTCAAAATTTGCGTTGGGTGCTTTTCCAACTGTCTTTTATTTCCACGCTGGCTCGCTTGAGATGCTCTTGCATCAAACTGTCTTCCTTGGTGTAGAGACTTTTCTTAAAAATATTGTTCTTGTTTCTTCTACCCTTTTGGATTTTCTTTTTCTTTTTAGAGTCATCTTCTTCATTACCTTTCTTTTTCTTATAGGGACATTTATTAGAAAAATGAACAACACCATCACAATGAAAACAGTTCAATGGAAGCGTACCTTTGTATTTTCCGGTTCCTTTTTTTATCCTTCAGACGAAGTTATCCACTTCTTCATATTCCTATGAATCATCGTTGCAACTATAATACAACTTCACCTTTTGTTTATCTTTATTCTTTGTCTTCTTGGATTCCTTGAATTTTGTTTCCTTCATGACTAGATTGTCTTGTTCTGTCCTCATCTTATAAGCTATGAGTATCTCTTGCAACTCTTCCATGGTCATTGTAGCTAGGTCAACTCTTTCTTCTCTAGCTGAAATCTTCGGATCAAATCTCATTGGTAGATATCTTAATGTATTTTTAACAACGACATGTTCCTTTATTGTGTCTACCAAACCTTTGATATTATTTACTATTTCATTGACTCATAGAAAGTAGGATGCTATGTTTTCATATTCATTCATCTTCAATTGTTCAAACTTGGATTTGAAAATCTAAAGTTTAGCTTCCTTAACTTTTGCATTTTCTTCATATATAGTCTTTAGTTTAGCCCACATTTCTTTTGCAAAGTCATAGTGTATAATTTTGGTATGTATTGATTGAGTCACCCCATTCTCAATATCCTTTATATCCCTTCAATAATTTTCTTTTAGATTCTTTCCATCTCTATATGTCGGGGGAGTGGTAGGTGATTTGTATCCATCTACTATTGATCACCAAACATCGAATCCTTGTGCTTGTATATATGTTTTCATTCTTATTATCCAAAAGGAATAGTCCTCACCATCAAACTGTGGTACCCCAATACTTGTGTGATCCATGATCTCCTTCCAGTGGTTATACTAATTCTTGAAGGACCTACTCTGATACCAATTGTTGGAATACTGAGAGGAGGGTGAATCAATATTAGTACTTTTATTCCTTTTAAACCACAATGTGTATTTTTTACTTTATGAGAAAATTACCAATAACATTCAATATGAGCAGTATACATAAGCATTGAACAATAAGAAACCACACATAAACACAGTATGCCATTATTTTATGTGGAAACCCAATGTGGGAGAAAACCACCAAATGATTTTCTTATATTGTCAAAAGAAGTACATTCATAGGAAGCACCAACTTCGTTGTTTTCCAGCTACAACTGGAAGGGTGCTACAATGCCCTAGTTTCTTAGGCTCCAACCTGAAGGAATCTACAACTCCCTAATTCTCTGGCTCCAACCAGGAGGAGGCTACAACCCCCTATGTTCTTCGGCTACAACCTAAATATGGATACAACCACCTATCCTTTTCCTATCCAACCATCCTGAAATATAAGTGCCAAATAATCGATATCGCCACTATCACTCTGTCACTATCAATATTTCCCTATAAGTCACTGTAAAACCTGTACCAACAACATGTAACAACAACCTGTCACAATAATCGCCTCAACCAATCAGATATGATTACATAGAACTCATACCCATTGTCACAAGTGTATAGCTCAAACCATGTACAACTATGTCTTTCTAATCATGTTCCATACATATATAAACAATCATAAGGCAAGTGTAGTGAACCCTCACATCAACCAAGCATCAAACCCTCACATTTATGCATCCTCAATCTATACCAATAACTTCAGCAACACACCTCACCAAAATCACTCAAACATGTACCAAGAAATACAAGATATACCTCAACAATATGCTCAATAATGTATGCCAACTACCAACAACAAGTATATCATCATTGTACCTATGTATATCTATCTCATATGCTATTTATCATACAAGGAATAGTCCCTCCAGGGAAAATACTCAATCTCCCATAAACATATCTCACACAATCATCAACATCCAACTACAAACAAGCATGTAACATACCTGTTGTAGGAAAATCTGCCTGCAGACAAGTAGATCGACCTCTAAGGCTTGACCTTAACCCTAGACAAAAAAGTGCTTATCATGGACACTAAATTTCTTTCGAATCTATCTAAGCCTAATGCATGAGAAGGGAGAGTAACAGAAGTACCTC
>JZKD02S1854427.1:265259-303981 GCA_000966675.3 Picea glauca
TCCCCTTCCAAACTCTTGGTTAAGAAGCCCTCTTAGGTGCTGAGAGATGTTTGACTCCAGTGAACCAGTTTCTTCCTTCAAACCAAGTATATAAGATGTTTCAAGTGCCTCTTTAGTGTCTTCGTTGCGATAACATGATCCGACAACATTCACGACACTCTATATCCAACTTGTGACACTTGCGACAAGTTATAAGGGAGTTGCGACACTTGCGACAAGTGAGAGGCAATATGCGACACTTATCCAGTTGAGTGATTTTGATGTGTAACAATACCTTTTTGATCATGTATATAGATATGTTTTACCTATACACTATCACACTTCCTATAGCCTCTCCTCTAATTCTACAACCAAAACCACACTTCATCCTTCATATTCGGTAGTGCCTCGCATGATGAAGGCGGGTGCCAGGCATGGCCTCGCGTGACAGGCTGTAGGCAACCCACGGGGATACCTCGCGGGACGTTCACTATATGATCTATGGGGATGACTCTAATCAGGGTTTTTCATGATCTTATCTCTCTCTAATGCAACTATGAAACTTTGTCGTCACTCTTCCTTCACTTCCTTAGACTTGCAAAACTTCAGATGTATCAATGAGTTCTTTTAATAAACCTTTCACAAAATATATATTCAATGTGCTCAATAGGTACTAATGGGAGTCTCTTTCTCTCTTATTTATACTCTCTAAGTGCCTTCCTTTAGGGATCATATTCTAATTGTTTTACCCAAATTCCCTCTTGTAGGGCTAACCCACTTTCTTGTTGCAACTACTTTACTCGTAATTAGTAAACTCACCACTTCTTGTTGCAACTAATTTATTTTTAATTATTTTCTTATTTAAAAAACTTTACTCATGATTAACTCCTAGTTGCAACCACTTTGACTAGTAAACGTCTTGATGAATTTCTAGGATCTTCTAGAATATTTGACTTCTTTGTTGACCTTCTAGAGGATTCTAGAATATTCATGAGGGTCCTCCAACTTCACTAAGCCATATCTCCTCAACCGTGAGGAACTACGTGATGTACCATATATCACTGGAAACGAAACGAAGTATATTATCCATCTATAATAGTCATACCTATAATTTCATTGATATTCATATCTTTATTCCTCATACAAACTCGGGTTCCTTAACCATACATTTGGGGTTACTGGAATTTGCTACCAGACTTGCTTCAAGGGTTGACATCAATGAAAACAAACCCAATATATCAACAATGAGAATATTTGGAAAAGAAAACAAGAATAAGAAAATGAAGAATAGATGAATGAAGAACACCTAGAAGTCGTGCTCTTAGGATTTACAGTAGTACGCAATCAGGACAAAGCTACAGGAAAAAAGGAAGATGTTAGAATTTAGGAAGATGATGAAGAGGAAGATGTCATGATTTAGATGATAGAAGAAGAAGATTACGCTACTTTAGGGTGGAATCCTCCACCTTTATGAGCCATCTGGGATTCTAAGTAGCATCTCTACAAATCATAGAACTATCTTTATAGTCTGAAGTGCTTGCATAATTTGGAAAGGAAGTTTTAGAATGGTTTGATGACAAGATTGTAGAATGTCTTATGACTGATTGTTTGAAGAGAAGATTCCAGAACACATTCCCATGCAGGTATCAGTTGACAGTTATGAAGAATATCATTGGTATACTTTTTAGGTAGAGATTCATGATTGTATAGAGGATTCCAATCATGTATTTAGATATGGACATATTCAGTATAGATTGGTGCAGACATGTAAAGTATGATTTGTAGATTGAAAAAACATATTGAAAAGAAGTAATATTTAGTGATCAGTTGCAGAAGATTCAAAGAAGTATTCAGAATGGAAAAGTGACAGATGGGTCATCATTGTGTGTAGTTGAGTAGCAAAATCATGGAAATTTTTATGAATAGAGACAGATTCATGAGATATTCGACATATACAAAATACATGAGTCATAGAAGATGCATAACACTAGATGAAAGCATACTAACAGGTGGAATCAGTTAGTCACAAGAAGGAAAGAAGTGAAAGGAACAACAAAACATAGGAAGATAAATCGTCAGTTGAAGCCATATCGTCAAAGGAAATTGTTGAAAATTATGGTCATTGATTTGAACTAGACAATATATGAAGATTTGAAGTCAAGTGATTTTTGAATTCCTTATATATATATGTTAGTGAATTAAAAGAGGAAGCACCAATGGAAAATAAGCATTAGAAGAGAGGAAAGGAAACAATTATAGGAAGCCCCATATTGATCTACACAACATCTCGCAAAAGAAGTCAAGGGGAGAGAAATTGCTCGAGAAAGAGATCAGGAAATAAAGATCAACAACATGAAGACATGGAGAGAAATACTAACATGGGGAGTTTACCTTTTTCCCATGATGTCAAAGGGGGATAAAAAGAAAGATCAAAGAGAAAGATAAGAAGAAATAAGGTAGGGGGAGATTCCCCAAAGAGATATACCCTTTTCCATTGATGTCAAAGGGGGAGAGAAACATGAGGAGAGAAACATCAGGAGCATTGGTCACAGGAGGAGTATGAGTGTTTCCATCAATGCGAAAGGGGGAGATATTTTGATAGTTAGTTGTCATTGATGTTGTTGGATAGTTGGTTTTCATTGATGTCAATAGAAGTGGTTTTCATTGATGTCAACAGATGTGATGGGTGCATTTGAATAAGTGTACAAGAAGCCCCAAAGATGTGGTGATGAAGCCCGAAGTTGTTTGAGGAATAAGGACATGAAGGAAAGTGTAAATTCATGTAACACACTCATATATGGATAATCCTTATCATGTCATTTCCAATGGTAGGTGCTACATCACTAAGTTCTTCGTGGTTTAGGATTTATGAGGTCATGGAATTGGATTTCCTGAAGAATGGTTAAGAAGCCCCTAAATAGTTACAAGTCATTAATTAAAGGGTAAAGTGGTTATAACAATAAATTACAAGTCGACCCTTAATTTAAGGAAATAAGTCACTTTGAAAAGGTATAAATACACTTCAATAAGCCTCTCATTCTTACACATGAAATTCCTTCTAACATGGGTTTGTTCACCAAATACTTCAAAGTAGAATGGTGAGTAAAAAAATTAAAATGACTTCCAAGTAAATAATTCCTAAATTTTATAAAGTGTACACCATAGCCAAACCTTCCCTTTCGATTGTGGTGTACTTGTGTTTAGCTTATGAAATTTTGTGACTGGAAAAGTATATAGGAGGGTCCAAGTTTCCTTCCCCTGGTTGTGCAATAATGGAGCCTAGAGAAACTATAGAGGAATCAATATGGACATGAAATTCAACTTTCCAGTTAGGATAAGTGAGAATGGGAGTAGTTCTCAATTTATCTTTTAGCAGGTCAAATGCTTTATCCAAGTCCTGGGTCCAACGAAACCCTTCATATTTGATAAGAATTTGTTCCAAAGGTTATTTTATGCTTTCATAACCCCTCATAAATCAGCGGTAATATCCAGTATGGCACGGGGTCATGCACAACTTCTTCAAAGAGGTAGGGGGAGGCATATTAAGAATAACTACAATTTTTGCAGGATCGACTAGCACTCCTTCCCGACAAACAATATGCCCTAATAGATTCCCAAATAGTACATAGAAATTAGATTTTCGTAGATTAAGGGAAATCTGTAAAAATCTACAGCGGTCCAAAATCAATCGTAATAGCCCAATGTGCTCTTTAAGTAAGTTGTATATGGTCCAATTTTCCAGGTATACTTCAAGGAACTTATGAATGAAATCATGCAATGTTGCGATCACGATACGAGAAAATATTACTAAGTCATTCTTAAGCTCGAAAGGCATAACGTTGTAGGAAAATGATCCCCACTCAGTAGTGAAAGTAGTATTCTTCTTATCTTCCTCAATGATTCAAACTTGATAATATCTGGATAACCCATCTATAAATGAATATTCCTCATTTCCCACTACTTGATCTAGTACCTCATCACTAAAGGGGGTAGGAAAGGGGTAATGCACACAAGAATCATTTATACTTTTTTAATCCATGCAAACTCATATATCATACATACCTTTCTTGGATTGTATTACGATATGACTGATCCATTCATCCTTATTGATTATGAAAACCATCCCAACTGTGAACATCCTATCAAATCTACTTCTTCACTTTCTATTTAACTCTGGGATTTAGCCAATATGGCCTATGATTGTCTGGTCTTGATTCACGATTTAACTCTATCCTCATCTCCCCTAAATATCCCTTAATACCTTTTAATTATGAAAACTTTGTAGGAAACATATCCTCATATTCTCGCAATAGATCTTGTATCATTGTCGTTGTCTGTTCATCCCAATATTCTCCAATGGATGCTATCTTAGGGTGCTCATCAGTTCCTATATTGAATTTCTGCAACTTCAAGGGTTTTGTATAGGAACTCTGGAAATCATTTGGGATAGTATATTTAATCCCCCAAATCCCTTCGGATTCCTGAAATGTCATATGCCTAAGTTTCTCAAGGTCATCAAGATATTCTATGTCTCTCTCGACAATAAGACATACCGTAGGTAGTCGAGTAGGAGATGGGTAAGGAATATGATGAATGAGCTAATCATATTCAGGATAGACAATAAGAGGATGTATATGATTAACTTCATCAGATAAAAGTATTTTCTTAATCTGTTGCAAAGCTAAAGTGTTTTCAGGGGACTTGCCTAAGAATAATAAGTCTTGACATACTTTTCATTGAAGGCTTTCCCAACAAGTTGTTTGGCATCAAGCATCCTCATGTATATACCAAGAAATTGGAATCTGTCCCAAGGAATGAATAAAATGATACACCCACAATTAAGAAGGTAGTTTCACAATCTCTCATACCTGAATATAGTGTGCAACATGCTCCCTCAGATCTGAAATCCCATCATATAATTCCAAAGTTGATTGTTCCAGATTTAACAAAGTGAGTTGTGAAGGGGGAATAAAGAGATGATGGATGGCATGCTTTTCTTCATCCCAAGAAGATAAATTACCATTATGAGTGTCCCACCATCTATATGAATAGGATCATAATGAAACATACAATATATGAAGTCTTTGTTCGGGCACAACTTTAGCCTCTACTTCAACCAAAAAACTAGCCAATTCAAAATTGCCATCATACACAGGGTGTTCTATAACCTCAGATCCAATCCACCTAGATGTTCTAATAGTCGCACAATGTCATTAGAAGTTATCATATATTCCCTGCTACTAGTTTTCAAACACTGCATTTGAATCTTCACCTGAAGATTGAATATTGGATCAACTTACCGAGCCATCTGCAATCAGGTTAATATAGTCCACCCATTGTCCTGCAGTCAAATTATAGAGATAATCCAGGTCATCCTCGTCCATATTCCCCTATACCAGATCCATATGGAGGGTACCTCAATAGAGATCTAGTGGTTGGTTTAATTTCATACTATTTGCTTCAAAGGTCATGAGTTCCTTCTTAATATCTATAACAACATAATTCTCATAAGCCCAATTGATGCCCAATAAAGATGGGTATGGGTCCTTCTCCCCCATGATTTCCATATACTCAAAATTGGTCATTGTCTTAACTCCATCTAAGTCCATTGGAACATTATGCAACCTAACAACATGATAGATACAATATTTATTGGCCATCCACAACTAAATGGGTGAATATACCATATTGGGATTACCCATGGCTTCCCAAGTTTTCTTTGGTAGTATGTTGACGTTAGGCCCCAAATCTAACATAACATAATTAATTTTGTAGCCGACGATGTGAGTATTTAGTCTAAATTCCCATCTGAATCTCTTCTTCCTTATATGTATTCTACATGTATGTCTTTCAGTAAGTTGAGAAACAATCAACTCTTTTTGTTCTCTTCAATCTATAAAATCCCTTTGATCTTGTTCCGCAACTCCTTGGTGAGTTGTTCGTTATCCAAAATATCATAGAGTAAGCGTAGCCACAATTAAACAGTCTTTCGGGGTCTCAGTAGAGAATCTTTCCGTGCCACACAATTCTCTATAAGTTTAGGTTTAGGCTCATAGCTTGGGTCTGCAAGTATCGGTATTGCAGGATTAGAAATCCATCGGAATGTCTCAACAACATCCTTAAAGAATTGTATTTTCACAAGGGGGTCATATCTAACATCTTCTATTACCGCCTTGCAGATATTACTTAGAGTTGTGTTGACAACATCAACACCAATCTTTATTCCTCCTCTTTTCATAATATTAATATTGGGTTATTTGTCCTCAGTGATAGGTTGAGGATCTTAGTTTATCCAATTGGAACCTCACTATCTTGTGCAATCCTCCCACTTTTAAGTCAACTCAGGAAAATCCTTGGTGGAATTGGTGTTGTTCCTATAATGGGCACAATAAGGACATGTTGTAAGAGGACAATCTTGAGTGAGATGTCCCTGCTCATCACAATTATAACACTAAATTGGCCCTCTTCCTCCATTTCGTCCACCACTGAAACCTCAACCACCTCTACTTCCTCCTACAAATCCTTGAGGAACTTCGTCAACCTTGAAGGAAGACCGATCTACTCTATCCACAAGAGCATCCAGAGAACGACACTATTTGGTGGTGTGAGTAGGTGACCCACAAAATTCACAGTGGATTGTGTTTGAAACCGGGGTGTATTTTTGTAGGATTGGGAAATTCCGATGGGGATTCCCATGGCTTCAAAAAATTTCACAGTATTTTTTATTCTCATTACCCTGATGTTTTTGGAATGCATGGTACTATACCGGGCCATGGAAAGGTGCAATGGTTGCGACTTGCGTAACTCCCCTCGATGGTACCATTGGTGGGGGAACCATCGGTTGCGAAGGAGGTCCTGCACCCCTTAGTATGGGACATTTTTTCATTGTATGCCCCTCATTGTAACAACCAATACACCAAATTTGAGGAGGGCTTCTCTAGGAATGGTCAATACTTGAATATTATCAGTCAAGGTGGAAATCGGGCCTTGCGTTTACATAATATTATCATCATCAGTGGTATTTTTACCAACAAGATGCCAAGATATCCCACCATTTCCTAATTTTTCATGGCTTATTCTAGAGCTTCCCCCAATGTAGTTATTCGTTGCTAGGTTAAGGGAATTCGAGTTAATGGTAAAATACCTGGAATGAACCATTCTCGCTAGTGGTCTTCATGAATGGGTTTATCCAATTTACCTATTTCATCTTTGAATATTTGGTTATACTCCCAGGTCGATTCCCCATCTCTCTGTTTGATTTCTCATAGTTTAGAAAGAGCTTATTGCTTGGATTAGGGTAGTTTAAATTCAACGATAAATTTTTGTTTGACTTGTGGTAAAGGAAATGGTTTCCTCTAGGGATTCCCTAGTTCGATGGATTTCATATACCAATTTAATTCTCGATCCCTCAATGTGGTATGAAACTAAACTAGTTTTTTATCATCTAAATTCCCACGAGACCGCTAGATGGCCTCACAAAGGAACCAATGTTGTTCGACATCCGCATCCCCTTTACCCCAAAATTATGGGTATCGAGTGAGGGATCCGCCATGTTGTTGCACCATGGGAGGAGTTGGGAACCATATCAAGAGAAATCATAAAGTTCCTGGTTGTGATAAAACTAAAGAACTTTTTCAGTCCAATACTGTTGTTACCATTTGAACTAGTTGGACTAAAATGAGGAGAAATAAGAAACATTATGGGAGAGTTTATTGTAGAATTTACCGGATTGGAATATTTCCCTAAGGGACTGGGTGATACAAAGCTGGTTCCTGTGTCTTTGGGATGTGATTCTTTAACTTGGGAGGTTGCAGTAGGAGGCATATCATATCAGATCCTTTCACATCTTCGGGTGCTGCAAGAATTGGTTCTCCTACAAATTCTGCCGAGGTTACAGTTGAGTCTTGTTCCTTGGTGATGACTCCAATCTTGATTATATATTCTAATGATTATTCACCTTAACGAATATCTCCAGAAATCTCACTTTTCTCTCTGAACATCTTCTTTAACCATTCATTGGCCATCATTCAACGCATATGCAACTCTCTCAAATTATTTAACTTTCTTTTATAACTCTTTTCCAAGCTAATCTCCTTCTGCGACTGATCTAACCTATTCATCAACATTCACATATGGTCTCTCCACCTCTTTTCAAGCACTGTAGCCCTTTTCTGAGCCTTCTTCTCTTTTGCTCTCTTCTCATAACGACCCCCCATACCTCAAGAAAATTTATATCTTAACTCATGGATTCTCGCCTAGATCACCCGCCCCTCATGGGAAAAGGGTTTTACTCAACCATTTCAACCAAAGGAACTGGTAGCATTCCTTATTCCACCAACAATATCTTCATCCACAATGGAATTTCTCTCATTAATATCCCTTGGGATCCCTTGTAAAATATTTCTTCTGCCTTTGAGAATGACATGTGATTTTCTATGAAAAATTCAATGATGTATCCTTACACGATATTTTGGAACCAAAAGTCCATAGCTCGAAAAATATGGTGATCCAACTTGTGAAGAGCAACGAGCTTCTCAATCATCCAATTAAATGTTTTATTGACATGATATTTAAATTATGTCACTTCTTGTAACCGATAGAGCTGCTGGTAGACCTCTTCTGAGAATAAAATCCATAAGATCTCATAATGATCATTAGCTAGTTCGAAATAGAATATTGCATCCTTCATATCCCTCAAATGTTTTTTTCATAACTCATTCCTTGAAATATAAACTCATCACACCTTCTTTTCCACCATTTTTCAATGTCAGAATTAATGATGTATTGTTTCATCCTATGAAAACTTGCTCAGAAGTCGGGTCCCGACAACAAAACCATTTTGTTGGCGCAAAGTTGGAGACCAGGGTTCTCAAAGGTTACCAACAAAATTATCATTGTATTCTAGTGCGCTGGCATATTCAACCTTCCGCAAGAGAAGGAGGTCTCACCCAAAGTGTAGTCGAGACTCTGTGTGATAAAGTGAATTACATAGGACACATCATCAAATCTAGCACATTATAGCACAACTCCATACTTAAATGTAAAGAGATCATAGCATCAGAAGCCTTAGATTTGTAAATACAGTGAACACTTCGTGTGGAACAACGTTAAAGTAAACACATACATTACATAAGTTTTTAAACCAGTAACGCAATTAGTAAATACACAACATAGGAAATATTACGCAATAAAGAGACCATATATTCATCCTCATAGTGACCAATTTTAAGTATTTGAATAATACATCATATATTGATACCCGAGATTGTCATACACATAGTTTTTCTTCATATCTAGACTTATACACTAGGATTAGTAATGATATATCTAATCTGGGCTCTTACATTATTCGTATTTGCAGTTCTTTCTCAGTAATGGTCAATAAAAACAAATATTGAAACCCCACAACAATATAGTAACAAACGTAGAACCAAGGGGAAACCCGGAACAAAAACTTAGAAAAAAATACAACAATGGAGAACATAATCAAACCGAATCCCAAACCATTACATAACTCCATGCTTTATAAATTTTCCTTGGGGCTTCTTGGCTTCTTGATTCCGCTGTTACGATTTCTTAGTTCTGCATCCTTTTAGCATACGCTCGAACGTTCCATATTTTTTGTTTCTCTTCCAGCTAGCGCATCACTCTTTTTCCTTGCTGGCACACTAGTAGTTAGATTTCCTCCACTTGGAGTTCTCACTGTTTTGTTCTATTGTTCCAATTTTGTTTTATAAATCCACAAAACTTGGAGGTCTTCAAAACTAAGGGCCCAACAAAGATTGAGATACCAAACCTCTACTTCTTCTACCTTTCTTTCTGGAGGACCTTAAATGGTTCTTGAATATTATTTTGATCATCATAGTCCAACTGATAGATATCTCCACTGGATAGGATATTCAATGTTTCCATCATATCTTCTCTTACTCCTTGTAGTAAGACAAGATTGAGTGAGTCTTCATCCAGAGTGAAATTTTGATCTCTCTTGTAGCTTAGTTGAAATCTCTCTTCAAAGTATTCTAGAGATTCATCAGGTCCTTGTGTCATTATGAAAATCTCATCCCTTGTACCTCTTACTCTACAATAGTCTCTGTATATTTCACTGAAGGTGTTTTTCATTTGATCCCAAGTTGTGATACTATTTCCCTCCAAGTTCATAAACCATATTAGAGTTGAATCCTTCAAGGTAGACTGGAAAATTTTGAGCTTTTGTTCATCATTGGTATAATCATATGTCTTGCATATAACTGCAAAATCAAACAATAAAGTGTCATGCTCTTCAGAGAAAAACCCATGAAAATGAGGTAAAGTGGAATGATTAATAATTTTCATCTTGGCTTCTCCATCGGATTCCAAAATAGGGAACTCAAATATTTCTTCTTCACTGGACATGACATGAGGTGAGGACTGACTCTCTTCTGAAATATTTTCAAATTCTCTAGCTTCCCTTTCTAAGAAACTTTCTAGTGTTTCAAGACCAATATCTGGATTTGTTGGACCTTTTTTGTGGTGGGGGATTTTGGTAAAACATTTATTTCCTATATCTAGGTCTAGTCATTCATGAAATCAAAAGAAAGTCAAAAAATATTTTTTTCTTTTCTGATATTTAATGAAAAAAATAAGTGTGACAAGGAGCTATCAATACTCACACGAAGTGAAATCACTTGGGTTGTTACACTACATAAATTTCATATTCAGGATGGACTTGTGACTAAGATATATTTTTTATTTCTCCAAGTCTTACAAGAGAAAACAAAAATAAAATAGCATGAAGAATTCAACACCTCCCTGGCAATTGTGCCAAAAAGTGATGGTCTCAGGAATAGCAACAATGATTTATTGTACCCTTGGTTTGCTACTTTACTTATCAAGCTAGGGTTCATACAAACTTAAGAGGTTCTATTCCCTATATGCATAGTATGGAATTGTTGGTAGCAAAGGGTTGAGACTGATCAAAGGTTGAAAATGTGTAGGAAAATCAAGTGACAAAAAACAACTCTGAACTAATTGCTTGAAGGAAACACACCAATTTGAAGGTATGGCTAGTAAAGATTGCATAAAAGGGAATTATTCTAACTACGTTAAATAACATTTAATCAAGAAAGTTAAACTAAAGAAAAAAATTGAATACAATCTAAACTATGACAAAAAACTATAATAGAAGGTAAAGCTCTAAATTATGACAGAAAAATGTAATGGAAGTAAAGTTACACAAATGCCTGAGTAAAGCAAAATAACCCTTTGATCAATATCAATCTAAATGTCTTTTTATTTTTTATTGATTCTTTCAAGAAAAGAGGATTAAGCTAAGTCAAAATATGAAGCTAAAATAGATCTACAAGAGGTTTCTACAGGAACTATTCATTTCTACAAGAACTGTACATTTTCTAGAGGAAACTCCTACAAGAAGTAAAATGGAGTCTAAAAAGGTAGTGCAAGTATTTAAAAGCATGGAAAAATATATACTATAAATAAATGAAGTGAATCTAAGGTTCTTAGCCTTGGGAGGCACCTAAGAGTGCTCCAAAAGGTTATTGAAAATTTCTACAAGATGTTGCTACAACTATATAGTTAGTCATAATATTAACAAAATTGAAATTGATCATGAAAACCAATATCAAGCTTTAAGAGATAATACAATACTATCTAGGAACTAACTAATATTCATGAAAACTATAGAAACAATAGTAGGGTACTTGAGCCCACTTGGATGGGCCCTACCCAAGAAGCATAAGAAGCTTAAAAGAAACCTTAATAGACTGAAAGAAGAACCATATTTTTTTCATAAATATCTATAATACACTAGGAGAAGGAAAGATATGAGTTATCCCTACAATTCTTCACAAAATCTCCACAAAATACTTCTCCAAAATTCTCTATATCCCTCTCCTCTACTAGAGGCCTATACATAGCTAGATATTTCAACCTCCCTTACTAAATCAAGGAGAGAAATGAGTAAATGAGGGATCACATCCCTTTACATCTATATATTCGAACTTATTCTGATCAGAAGTTATCATAAATTCACAAGGAGTGCTCTTGGAGGTAGGTATAGAAAATTTCCCTTGATATTTGGTTGGAAACTCATTTGAGAAGACCAAATCCCTTGTTTCTAGGAGGTCGACACCCTTAATTCCTGCAATTCGACCTGGTTTTTGGAACACATGTATTTTTCAAAAAACATTAGTGCAAAATGGTATATTATACACAAAAATTCACCTCAATCATACATCCATTAAGCAACATACAAAATACCTATGACTGACTATTAAATATGGTCAAAAGAAAACATTAAGTCATTTTAAGGTGGAAAAATGTGACAAAGATGAGAAATTATAATGGACAATAATGAGGCCCATCACATATGACCATTGTTTATTATAATTTGAAAATTATGTATGGAATGGAAATAACAATGGGTTTCTTATGACACTCTTCTATGAATAAAATTGTGGGTGCTACCACTATTAATCAAAACAACCACCTTGTACGTCTTGATGTAACCAATCAATTTTAGAGTTTGGGATTCAAAAAATACAAATAAAGCATGGAGATAAGTTTTGGGTTCATGTTGGACATGTAATCCTTGAGATTGTGGTTTTTGTAACGGTAATGTACATATGAAGTTTCATAGGTGATAGGAAGAGTAATACGTTCGAGAATACCGATGGTCGTATTTTGTATATTTATTGAGCTTCAAGATAATTGAATAATCATCCATTGGAGTTATGATATATTCCCACTCATATCCTGAGAGTGGTATCAGAGCTCATGTTGTTAACTCCATGAGTATATTCCCTGGAATTTTCCCCAGCATGTTGAAATTCCCTTGTCTTCCCTATGCTCTCTTCCCTCTGCGCTCAGGTCCATTCCAATTTGGGTTACAATCTTACGTGAATCTATTGGGTCATACAATAAAACCTAGATATGTTTATTCAACCTAATTTTCGTGCATTTTATTTATGAACCCTAATCTCTATGTCACTCTTTGTCTATGAAATTTTTTACCTTGAACACTCTACCTCTCACACTTCCATTGCACAAGAACCAACTTTCGACCTTCCAATATCCTCTTTCCACAATTCCTTGGAAGTCTCTTGTTTTTCAATGTATCTATTGAAAGACATGTCACGAGTTCAATAAGTGGAAACTCACAACCCTAAATTACACTCTAATATCTTATCCAATTCCCTGTAATAATTTTTACAAGTGTGCCATAGGAATAACAAAGTCTTCTATAATATTTCCCCATATTTCTCCTTGATGTCGAGGGAGGAGAGTGATCGCTACTCATAAAAACCAAGGATTATGATAACAAGACTTCTCTTCATGCCACAATTATCTACAGGTGCATCAAAGCGACCTAATGCCTTCTTCTTCATAACGCCCCACAAACTGAGAAAATGTAGTTTGGTTTATTCTCACACTACTAACAAACTCGGTTTTGGATTATTCTTATGCTTGGTGTGTCTTCTTGTGTGGTGTCATACCCAAAGGAACATATTCTTATATATCTCCTAGGTCTGAGCTTGCTTGGAAGTGCTCGATAGATTTTGTTTCTATCCCGATATAAATCCAGTCACATGCCATAATATTCTTGAGACTAACTGACTAGGTGTTCCCTTCAATTTATATCTTTAATCTGTGATGGCACTGCTCTGAAATTTTGGAATTTGGAAACCCTTTTCTCATCTCTGTAATTCAATCCTAAATATAAAGATGACCATTCCAGTTTTGTTTGTTCTTTCACTTCATAAGATCCCACCTTACATTGGCCACTATAGGATTCAATTTCTAGTAGTTCATGGGATCTCTATCCTCCCACTTTACTTCTCAATTGATAGTGAAGTGGTATGTGGGTTCCTTGCTTCCAAAACCAGAAAATGAGTATCGTATCTGAGGCATGAAGAATTGGTGTAGTGATTTAAAAACTAGGGTTGCATTAAGCTATTGATTATCATGAATTTCATTGTATTTTCATTACCTTGATACATGTGAGTGAATACATAATAATGCATTCTCTCATCTCCATTTTCAACGTGGTACTGACTCGCAAGGAGAAATACAAAGAATGGTACATGAATATCAAGAGCACATTGATATTCAATGATCTGTCGAAATGCATTTGTGAAGAAACACCAGTCCCTCAAAGAAGAAAAATCATTTAAGAATATTCAAAATCATATGAATAAGTTGTATTGGAATCTAAGAATAGCAGACAAATTAGAATACCTAGTAGAAGACCAGTCATTCCAACCTCAAACAAACAACATGAAATATGGGAAGACAAATACTAGAAGGCATATGTTGTGATCTCTGCGACAATAAGTGGAGAGGTGAGACATCATATTGATTTTATTAGTGATTCTTATGGCACCTTGAAGAGATAAAATAACTTGTATGACACACAGTCTAAAATAGAACTCATACAACTAATATGCAAGCTCTTCAAATTAGAGTTGAAGAATGATGGTCCTATGGCTTTAGCTTTAGAAATAAAATCCATAATTCATGGCATTGAAGCAACCAAAGCGAATATTGATCTCCCTCTCATGTCATTCATTAAGGACCTCTAACCTACATATTCTCACTACCTTTAATCATTGCAAGCAAGTGGACAAATGAAATCCATCACATTTGACAAGTTGGTGGAGAAATTTGTAGAACGTGAGAAATAATTTTGAAAGAGGTCATCTCCTTCAATTGGTGAGATTGTTTACCTTTCTTAGAAAGACAAGAGAAAAAACCATGACTCTTATATAGGATAAATAATCATAAGAGGACGTGGATGTGGATGAAATATTTTCATAGGAAAGGGAGGTAGACACAACTAAGGTGATAGATCCAATCTTCATTGTACTCACTAAAAATAGAATGGGTCACATGAAGCAGATGAATACATAGTTCCATGGGATAAGATCAAAGAATATTGATAGAATAAGAAGGAGGACAAAGTTAAAACTTCAGAACTAGAAAAAGGTACTCCACCTGAATATTACCATTACATTGTTGCTCATTTCAATATAGGAGTAACAAAATATTTTTTTAACACTGCATATACTCCTTCAAAATATGCATGGATTCCCGACACAAGCACAACCTCTCACATGAAATTCCAAAGAGACTTATTTGAATACTTCAATGACAATGTATATGGCATAATGTATTTTTCAGACAAGTCTAGCCTCAAACCCTCAGGAATGGAAACCATCAGCTCAAGTTTCCTAGATTCCTGGATTTCCTTATGCATAATGTACTCTATCTTCTTGAGCTAAAAAGGAGCTTAATGTCCCTTGTGCACATAAAACAACAAGGCCACTATTCATATGATTGGCGTAAAATTTTAAATACAAAAGGATTTTGATAACATGCTTGTTATGAATGGAATGGAAGATGGAAGATTTTTGAAGTTGAATGGGACATCTTCCCATACACAAAATATTGCATACCTCTCTGATCATGGTGAAGGTATAATGTCATCTAGTCTTTTTTGGCATTCTAGATTTGGTCATATCAATTATGAAAATATTTGTTTATTAATAAATAATGTTGTTTCCAATTTACCTACTATTCCTAGGAAAGTGAAATAATGTGATTCTTTTATCCTTGGAAAGCATAACAAACAACCATTCCACGATTCTACTTCCAGAGCATGTAAAAAACTTGAACCGATTCATTCTGATTTGTTTGCCCCTATGCATGTTCCTTCTGCAAATGAAAATAAATATATAATATATTTTATTGATGATTACACCAGGATGTGTTGGGTGTACTTGATGAAAGATAAATCACAATATTTTGAAACATTTAAAAATTTTCATGTATGGATTCAAAATGAAGCTCAGTATCATATTAGCTCTCTTCGCACTGATAATGGAAGAGAATATACTTCTAATGAATTTTAAATCTACCTTCACCAACATGGGATCAAACATCAAACCATAGTTTCATAAAATCCCCAACAAAATGATGTGGCTGAATGAATGAACAAGACACTCCTAAATATGGTTTGTTCCATGATGTTTTTCAAGAATGTTAAATTGATGTTTTGGGATGATGAAATTCTATCTGCAGTTTATGAAAAAAATAGGTGTCCATATCAAGCTATTAAAAACAAGACTCCTTATGAAATGTGGTATGGCCACATTCCTTTGGTGAGGCATCTCATGGTCTTTGGTTCTACCTGCTATGCCTTGATTCCTAAAAGGAAAAGAATAAAGATCAATGCAAGGATTCAGAAGTGCATCTTCATGGGTTACTCAAATACAACCAAGGGGTATCATATTTATGATGAGACAAATAATAAGTTCATCCTTTCCATAGATGTGATATTTCTTGAATCCACCAAGAAAGACAAAATTGTTGAGAGGCAGCTTGATCATTTGGATAGATTCACTCATGTAAAGACATATCACAAATTTGATGATGAGATCCCACATATTGAAGGGGGGATCCCTATCTTGGATCAATATCTGTATTCTCATTGAAAAACTGGTGTTTATGATATAAATTCCTTCCTTATTGTTCATGTGAAGTAAAGGATATTATGGAATTCAGGCCTTAACTTAGCTCTCAGTGCCTTAGAAAAATATATCTCTCAGTAATATTTTGGCCGCCTAGTCACTTCCTAGTCATCACCCAGTCAACCTATGAATGTCTGACACATTACATCCAATCATCATCCAGTCACCTACCACGTGTCACTTGGATATATGCCCAAAAAACTTAGGACAAGAGAAATTTGTTAAAATAATTAGAGAATTTCGTAGGGTTACGTGAAAGAATAGGTAGGTAAGGAGGAAATTAATGGTAAAAAGGATCATGAAAATTTTGAAGTATAAGACAAAGTTGTAAAAAATTATAAGTAAGGAGAAGCAAAAAAATTTCAAGTAAGGAGAAATGGATGGACCATGGAACAAGAGGTAGTAAAAAGAGTGATCACCAACCCGAAGCTCTGCATAACTCATAAATTTTATTAAGTGTTGGAAGAGTTACATGATATATGAAAAGGAAAAGGAAAATGGAAAATGAAAATAAAATAAAATGGAAATAAAATAAAACAGGAACATGAATGTCAACTTGGAAATGACTAAGGAATGTAAGAGAGAAAGAGATAAAAATGATTAAGTGTGGAATATGGAGTAGGAGAGTTGAGTGGAAGAGAGAAAATGGTTAAGTATGGAGAGTAGTAAGATTATATTAGTGAGGAAGGAGAGTAGAGTGGAAGAGGGAAAAAATGGTGAAGTATAAGAAGAGAAGGGAATATGAGAGTAATGAGAAAATGGGAAAATGACTAAGTATGGGATGAGAGTATGGAGAGAGGAGAAGGGATAAGAAAGGAAAATGGTTAAGTGTGGAGATGGAAGGGAGATGGAAGGTGAGACAAATTACTAAGTGAAGAGAGTAATTAGTCAAAAATTCAAAAATGGAGAGGAGAACACAACACTTAGAAAAAATCTTCTTGCAATTTTGCAATCCCTCTATCGTACTTCTGTACAAAATTATGAATATCTTGGGCATATCAAATCATATTTTGATTCTGAAAAATGCTTGATTAATATGAGACTACGTACTACACCATGAGTTGGTGAGCATGCACAAATTCCTCCTTATGATGTTATTATTATTCCAAAGAGAGGACAATCGATATGACCAAATTTTCAATCCAGATGTAGGACCTTAACATGTCCTCCCCATTCAAAAGTAGCATCATCCTCAAGGTTGAATGTGTGTAATTGTTTATAGAATCATTCTTGGTTCCCATGTGGCATTTTATCATGCATATATTTCCACTGAATTAATAATTCATGGAGAATGCGCTAGCACAATTGATTCTCTCTTGTAGAAAATACTACTTCTGATTGGACACAAATGGAACCTTCTTCATCAAGTTTTGACAGGTTATATTGCACCCCCAAATTTCATCCCACTACATTTTTCAAACAAGATACATGAAAGACTAAATGAATCTTGGAGTGGGCTGGAAGAGATAGTTTGTATGAAACTTGTTGAATGTGTTGGAAGATATTATAGGGTCCATAGAAATTTGGTGCTAGAATATAGGGGATTTTACCTTTGAGGGATGTTTTTTTATAGGGTTGACATGATCCCCTTTCTATAAAAAAAAACTCTAAGCGATGTTGGTCAACTTGTTGCTTCATTCCATTTTGAGCCAAAACCAAATTGTCCTTAAGTGTGTGGAGAATGGATTTTTTGGTGTGAAGTGCCCAATCCACTGCATGGACCTTAAAGGTGCATGATAAATAGGAATATATTGACAATGGTTTTTGGCTATCGATAATGTCATATTGTGTCATTTTGGTAGCACCTTGATAAATTGGTGTTATACCACCATTCTACGAGGGGTATCCATTGTTCCCATTGGTGCATCCTTTCTAAAGTGAAGCATTGAAAATGGGTTTATAAGCACTTGTTGGCCACTTATCTTTGACCATCAGTTTGGGGATGATACATAGTGCTCATTTTTAATTGGTTACTTGAAGTTTAAACAGCTCCTGCCAAAAAAAAATGGTGAATGTGGGATACCTATATGGAAGTGGGCATGCCATGTAATTTAAAATTCTAATCCATGAATACTTGGGCCAATAAGGAAGGAATAAATGGGTGCAATAAGGAAAAAAATCAGCATATTTGGAAAGGTGGTTGACTACCACCATTATTATTGATTTTTTACCTGATTTTAGAATATCCACTATAAAATCCACAGATATTCCAGTCTATATAGTTGTTGGGATTGGAAATGGTTGCAATGCCTTAGGAGTCTTCATTGTCTCACCCTTGTTTCTTTGACAAGTGTCACATGCCACTACAAAATCCTATATGTCTAGTTTTAGTCCTTCCCAAACAATAATCATGATGGAAGAGACACAACGGAAAACATAAACACTACATTAAAACAAAATCAAGGGACAATAGGAAATATGCTTCCCAATCCCTCGAAGGGGAAAAAATTATTAAATAATCATTTCTCGGGCTTACACTACTTTTTCTTGTACAAATGATCCATTTTTATAACCATAGGTGACAATAACAACGATTACATAATTATATGGTTGGTTCAAACCATCCCCACAACTCTCTCCCCAATATCTCCTTAAACATCTCAACAGATATCCATGAATCTCTCAACAAATCTTGATATCCATAACATTGCTCATTTCATATTTCATCCTCATGTAGACTTTCTAAGGTTAGTCTACCTCATTACAAAACATCATTTAATTTATTTAATTATTCATGATCACAAGTAGGGATTATATCATACTCCCCCCTTAACAAACACTTATCACCCCATTATGTCTCCTTTTTACTTGGTCCTTTAAACTCGTTTCATCTCCATATTCTTTGTCTTCTTTGGTCTCTATATTCCACGATATTTGGTCTTCTTCATTCTCCATCCTTGATCCTCTTTATCCTCATGTACCTACAAACATAAACATTATTGAATTCCATATAAAAATATTACCATCCATAGGAGTACATGGGTTTCTAGCCATTGTATACGTCATTTCCCTAGGAAACATTTTCTCATACAAGGTTCATCAATCATTCCCTATCACATGTCTACATACTTGTACCTTTACTTCCCTTACATCACCATCATCATCATATTCATCATGGGTTTCTGACATACCCATATCCATGCTCTCGATGCTCTTGCATCAAACTCCCAAGGAAAAAAACTCTTCATGGACTCATGTCCATGCGTTCCCTATCATCTCACAAACTTCTATTTCACAGTTTCCTACGAAATCCTCTTTTTCATGACTTTAAATATCCATTTCATACTCAACTTACTAAAGTCCATTTTTCATGACTTAGAATCCCACTGACTGCCTTAGATCGACATTTTTGTCAGATGTGGATTGCCTCAAATTGGTGATTCTGCCCACAATTGAGCAAATTCTCTCTCACATCTTTCATTACATCAATAGTTTCAGCTAACCACAATTCATTACAATGTGATTTTTAGAGTACCATGAACTTAATAAATTATGGGAAATACAAACATCGTCAAGATTACATCAAGTACTTTCAACTCAGGAAAATCTAGCATTTATACAAACCTAAGACCAAGACCTTCATTAAGGACCATTAAATTTCTAGGGATGTCTCTTCCATGGATTTATTGTATCTACATCTCAAATCACACAATACCTTTATTTATACCTTTCTTTTCTCTTCACACTTCCATTGCTTTGTTTCTGGCGCTTTGTTGCGTATGTTTTTTACCACATATTCTTTCTTTTTCTTTCCTTGCATCCTTGTTTATGTCATTTCCTCTCCCCTCTTGCTTCTTTTTATTCACGAATAAGATTCCTTCTATTTCAAATTTCCCTATCATCATATTATATGACTTCTTTCACTTTGATGTGGCTTCCTTCTAAAGCCTTTACCTGACTATCCATGGTCATTCTCCTATTTTCCTCTGTCATCTTCTCCATGATCATTGTAAGTTACAAATATCCTCTGTAGTAACATGTATGTTTCACCCTGCTACACAATACCTCACCAAGATTATCTCTTGAACTTAGTCTTTTGGCATTATTGGTTCCTTCTACTAGAACCTTATGATGTTCCTCTAGTCCTCAGTTGTCATAGTTGTAGGCTTCTGCACTTTCTCACTTTCTATCAAGAGCTTCACCTACTCCTTTATCTAGAAAACTCTACCCACATTTGCAACTGTGGATTTGTTTCAACAACTTCTACCCAATCATAGTTGGAAGTTATTCCTCTTTCTATTACATCTTTTTTGTTGTAGGGTCCTACCACAAATATCTTTTTCTCTTGAAGTCTGCATCATTTTCTCTCTCTGCATCAATATTTCATTTATCTGACATAGAGTCAACATAGTCTTCATTATTCATTAGTCTTGTTTCTACTATCATATTCTTCTGTCCCGAAGTCTACAGATTATTGCATAATTTTGAATACCTGCATAAGATTGTTTCTTGTAGGAGGGAAGTCTTCCTCCAACATGACACCATCGATATTTTTCATTTACCTACAATTACATGCTTATAAAATATGTTTCTTGTTGGGTTGTAAAATGTCCAACAAGGAAACCTATGACCTTGGTTTGGAAAAATTAATTGACGCACCACTGACAATACTTAAACTTTACTTTGAATCCACTCTCAATCTGATTTCAACATGGAATTCAATTTCTATCAAGACTCTCTTGACATAACTAAATCTAATTTGTTAGGATGTTGGGTAACACCGATCATGCACCCTTACAAATCAATGACTTCTTTTAACTGGACTCCAATGTGGACTCTCAACTTCAATCCTTTATATCAATAATTTGATTCAACTTTTGACTTGGCCTGTCAATGACCTCTCATGCATTTGATTTTAACATTAACTTGACTCCACTTTCACACTTACTATCACTTTGTTATATAAACAATATCTTTCAATTTTATAGACTTTCTACTTGACTTTGTCTTTACGTTTGTTTCAAACTAGACTTTGAATCTCTTAGCTTCATTACATTCACATGATATTTTAAGTCACACTTGTACTTGACTTGTATGGATGCTTTACATTGAGAAAATTCATCTTCAATTGGAAACCTTATAGATGTTCCATGAATTTAATTTGCCTCTAACATTGACATATTTACTTTAATTTCTCTATATGACCATTTACTCAAGTGAAGGAAATCACTAAAGAAATGTTTTCACCTTCAATACATTAGTGACCATCACTCCATTAAAACTTTACCATGCCATAAATTTTTAGCACTATACCATTATTAATTATCTCAACCTTTCATCTAACTCTCTTTTTTCTCTCTAGGCATATAATGGAGCAACTTTTCAATATACATTAAGTTTTCCATAAACTTAAGTAAACTTGTAAAAATAAAATTTATAGCTTTCAAATGTTGGTGTTGATCTGCTCATTTGACTTATGATATGGCCTTTGAAATGATATTGATCATCCATGTTGAGCTTCTACAATTTGGCACAGGATTTGATCCTAGTCCAGACGCAGTGTTGTGAGTCTCGTTCAAGCTCTCAAATTCAAGACTTTATGCGTAGAACTAATTCACCTCTATGTGTTTGGGAGACCTTGTTAATATCTTAGAATTCATGAATCTAAAGCTTGAGAAGGAAATCATATTTCTGCTAGACCGAGTACCACTATTTCTTATAGGTGAAGCAAACACCCTCGTGGGATTTAAGGACGTTAATCAATTTTTTTGGGTCATTAAATCATCCTATGTTGTTGTTTTCTTATTTCTTTCAAACTTTAAATATCTCGGTCAGGGAGGATGGTCCATTTTTATGAACCTGCAACCTATTGCATAAAAATATAAATACATTGTAGTATGCCTTCTACAACTCAATACAAACCATCAAAAAATCTTTGCACATATGAAGCACAGTGTGTATGCAAACATAAATGTTTATATTTCTGCACTATACAATAAACAAAACACAACACACTCACAGGTTCTAATGTATTTCAATCCAACTTTTATTTTGTCATAATCACGTACTGAATTTGTAGGAGCTCCTAGAGCAAGAAAAACTTCCTCACTTTCATGAACAAATTGGCTTAGCGTCTCGACCTCTACTACTTTTGTTTTTGTTGGGCGTCTTCATCAATTTCGGCCTCGTCACTAGAAGAAGCATCTTGATCATCATCCAGAGTGGAGACACCTATGGGTTTATTTTCTTCATCATCTTCATCGTCGTCTTTTTCTATCATCCTCTAGGTGAGAACTTTGATTTCCTCCTGGTACTATTTTTCTTTGTTGGGGCTCAATTATTTATTCTATGGATTTTCTTCCTCATAGGAAGCTAGGTTATCTGATGAACTCCAACTGCACTTGTCCATGGCTCGGCTCCACTCTACTATGAAAGATATGAAATCCAACTGCACTCGTGCATGGCTCAGCTCCACTCTACTACGAAATATATATCTGAATTATCTTCTCCTACATGTTTCCTTACAACAACCTATACGCCAAACAATTTTTGTATTACTGAGAGGGGGGTTAATCAGTAATAGAGAAATTTAAATGTTTTTAACCACAATATGTAAGTGCTATTTATATTTATAATCAATATACCATTATCATTCAACAAGTGCAGATTAAATAAACCATGAATAAATGAACAATCATACACATACACATTACATCAGTATTTTTACGTGGAAACCCAATGCAGGAGAAAACCACAAAATGTTTTTTCTTATATGTCTTTAATAATTACATTCATTGGAAGCACCAACTTCCTTTGTTCTCAACTGCAACTGGAAGGAGGCTCTAACCCCCTATATTTTCAGGATACAACCTAAGGGAAGCTCCAACTCCCCAATTCTCTAGCTAAAACCAGAAGGAGGATACAACCCCCTATGTTCTCTGGCTACAACTGGAAGATGGCTACAACCACCTATCCTTGTCTCGTTGAACCACCCTAAAATATAAATTTAAAATGATGAAACCACTGCCACACTGTCATTCCAAGATATACCACTGTAGACATGTACCAACCTGTACCACTGACCTATAACCAACCTATGCCGCTGACCTGTAATCAATCTATACTTGTACTCAACCTATACTTGTACTCAACCTATACCAAAAAATCCTATAGGTATGTGACCTATATATACTGTAGCCCATGTATGTATGTACACTTTCTATGCTATAGACTACATATGTATGTGCCTTGTTTATACTACAACCCACGCACACCTTTAGAAAAATAGGGTTTTCACCTTCTCTGAAACTTCAAACACTTTGTTGCCTCTGTCACTTCAACCTGCAACCTGTCAGTGTGTCTTATCTATAGTTGTATCATGTGTATTCATCATCTTATATATCCCTTAACCAAGTGCATATATATCTCTTTAGTCATGTACCATACATGTGTGTCTGATCATGAACAATTGTAATAAACATCACATGGAATAGACATCAAACCATGACTGATATGGATCCTCACACTACACCAACAACTTCACAACCATTTCAAAATTACAAGCTCTTAACCATGTACCGCAAAAACACTCAACCATATGCCAAGAAATACAAGATGTGCCTCAACACTAACAAGACGTACCAATGATAAATATCAAATATACCAACACTGTATTTATGTAGATCTCAATTATACAGTAAGTTCCATGCAACCGATAACCTATCTAGGGAAAATCCTCAAACCCCCATAACCATATCTCATGTAGACAAAAATATCCAACTACACATAGAAATAATACATACCTTTTGAACCTGTAGGCATATCTACTATAGCTAATCACTACAGACCTTCCTGGGAGATTGCTTTTAGACTTTAGAGACCTGGAATCCTAATCTCCTCAAGTTTTCATGGATTTTCCCAATTGTACATGCTCTATTATACTTCCAACAAACGTACATACATGACCTTCTCCACTGCAACTCATGTACACCTCAAAAACTAGGGTTTTTTCAGTATTTTCTGCAATTCTGAAACTTTCACCATCAACCCTTCGTGCTTCCTCATACTTGCATAAATTTATATGTATCAATGAGTACCTACAATAAGCCTTACACAATAATAAATACTCAATGTGCTCAATAGGTGTTAATATGAGAGCCTTTCTCTCTTATTTATACTTCCAAGTAGCTTCCTCAAGGGGTTACCTTCTAACCAACTTAACCTAATTTCCTTGTTTTGGGGATAACCCACTTCTAACCACTTTTCCACGTGTAACCACTTTATCCAAAAATAGTAAACTCTCCACTTATGGTTTCTAATTTATTTTTTAATTATTTTCTTATTCCAAAAAGTTAACCCATGATTAACTCCTAGTTTCGCCCACTTGACTAGTCAACTTCTTCTAGGAGCTTCTAGAATAATTTAACTTCTTTGACCTTCTAGATAATTCATGAGGGTTCACCAACTTCACAAGGCTATAACTATCTAACCTTGAGGAGTTATGTGGTGTTCCATATATCACCATAAATGGCATGACATGTACTATCCATCTAGAATAGTATTACCTACAAATATACTATCCTTCATACCATTATACATCAAACAAACTTAAGTCCCTTAACCATACTATTGGGGATACCATAATGGCTTCAAGGGTTGACATCAATGACAACCAACCCAATTAATCAACAACAACAAGCAGCCTACGATTTCACTTTCAATAGTGGCAGATAGCTCACACTAAACTTCAAGCCATAGATCACAGATCTTATCATATTTACACATTTATCAAAAGAACAATCTCTAACATGCACTTTATTTCTCAACAACACTTTTTCAACACAATAATTCCAATAATTCTCTCAAGAAATTGATCCCAAACCAACTCCAATCAAAACATAGACACATTTACGTGAGTCTAGGATGAATCCCTGATCTCATACCAATTGATGGAAGAGTTGCAGCAGAAAACATAAACACTACATTAAAAGAAAAGGAAGGGACAATAGGAAATATTCTTTCCCAATCCCTCGAAGGGGAAAACTTTATTAAATAATCATTTCCCAGGTTTACACCACTTTTTCTTGTACAAATGGTCCCTTTTTATAACCATATATGACCATAAAAACCTTTACATAATTACATTGTTGGTTCAAACCATCCACACAACTCTCTCCACGATATCTCCTTTAACCTTTCAACATATCTCCATGAATATCTCAACAAATCTTGATATCCCTAACATTGCTCATTTCATATTTCATCCTCACCTATACTTTCTAGAGTTATTCTATCTCATTACAAAACATTATTTAATTTATTTAATTATCCATGATCACAAGTAGGGATTATATCATACTCCCCCCTTAACAAACACATTTGACCCCATTATGTCTCATTTTTACTTGATCCTTTAAACTCATTTCATCTCCATCTTATTTGTATTCTTTGGTCTTTGTCTTCCACGATATTTAGTCTTCTACATTATCCATCCTCGATCCTATTTATCCTCATGTACCCACAAAAATAAACATTGTTGAAGTCCATATAAAAATATTACCATCCGTCGGAGTACATGGGTCTCCAATCGTTGTATCTGTCATTTCCCTAGGAAACCTTTTCTCGTACAAGGTTCATAAATCATTCCCTATCACATGTCTACATACATGTGCCTTTACTTCCCTTGAATTACCATCATCATCATCATTCATCAAGGGTTTCCGACATACCCATATTCATGCTCTCGATGCTCCTGCATCAGATCACTTAGCTTGTTTATAATTTTTATGAAAGCCAAAGTGACCTGCATTAGGTGATTAATGCAAGTCCTCCAATACCCTTCATTTTAAGGCATAAGTTTTTACTAGAACAATTCACTTTTTATACTTCAAAGTATCTTTCTACCATGTATAACATTTGGGAGGTTTGGGATCTTCCTAAATCCATTGGATGAGGTGGACGAAGGTGTCATTCAAAAACCATTTTTGACAAGCGTCATCAAGCCAATCGAGAATAGGTAAGGATAAGGAAAAGAGGGATCTTTCCTCCTCATATTTCCTTAATAAATCATCAATCACCACTTTTTATTTACCTTCCTAATATATGGTCTAATCATACCCAAGCATATTAGTGACCCACTTATGTTTCTCTAGTGATAAGAACCTTTATTCTATAAAATACTTATGACTATGATGGTTGGTATTGATATGGAAATGCCTCCCAATGTGATATGGGTGTCAAGTCTCAATTGCATGAAGGATGGACATCATCTCTTTCTCATAGGTTTATTTTCAAAAATTATGGTCACACAACTACTCACTGGTGAAAGGAAAGAGATTCCCTTCTTGCAGTAATATCATGCCAAGAGCTCTACCCAAAGAATGATAGTCTAAGACAAAAGTATTAGTGAAATCAAGCACTGCATTGGAGAAATTTTGAGGTAAAAAATGGGCCTAAAAGAATGTGTTTTCGAAATTAACTTTAAAATATCCAATAGGATTCAAGATTACTGTTTCAACCATAAGGGTAAATAGTTTTTGAGGGAAAGATAAAAAAACTACTATCTTTTATCATATTTTCGACTTATATATCCTTTCAAGTTTACTCAAATTTCAATTGTAGGTACTTGTTGGATGAAAAATTGTATTCTACATCCAATGAGTTTCTACAATTGAAATTTGAGTAAACTTGAAAGGAGAAATAAAAGATAAGATTAAAAAATATAGTTTTCTTTCTTTCCCTTTGAAAATTCATAATTCTTATCTTATTATTTTAACTATTATTTTATTATTTTCCTTAGGAGGCCCATTTTAGACCTCAACATTTATTTAATACCTAATACTAGAGTAATACACATGGAATCCTTTAAAGTTGAGAAGGCATGCTGATAAACCTTGCACCATACAAAGGAATTCTCTTTTCGTAGGGCTATTAAGGGAGCAACAATTTTTCCATAAATTTTGACAAAATTCTGATAGTAACCCATAAGGCCTAATGAACCATGCATAATCTCTTCAAGGTATTTGGGTAGCGCCAATGTTGCATAGATGCAATTTTTTTAGGATCTACTCACACCCCATCTTAACTGACAATGTGACCCAAGTTTTCAACCTTTGAAGCCCCAAAAGTGCATTTCAAATGTTTAAGGAACACTTGGTGGTCCCATGGGATTGCAAGGTTATATCAACATGTTCTCTATGGGATTCCCACATTTTTCTGTAGATTAGTATATCATCAAATAATACCAGCACAAAATTGTGCGGGAAGGGTAGAAAAGTGTTGTTCATGAGGCTTTGAAAGGTGGATGGAGCATAGAAAAGTAAAAAGGGCATCACTGGAAACTCATAATGAACTTAGTGTGTGTGGAAATGTGACTTAGGAATGTCCTCCTCCTTCATCCTTATGTGGTTGTTGAACAGGCAGTTTTGGATACAATGATTGGAGGAAAACCTAAGAAGGAAGAAAGTGCACAGAAGGAAGAAACCACGAAGGAGGAAGAAAACACACAGATAGAAGAATAAATCAAGAGAAAAAGAAAAGAAATCATGAGAGAAGGATGAAAACATGATATTCCATAAATAGTAGAATAACTGGAAGGTTTCATGAAGATAGAAAAGAAGAATAAAGTAGTCGAACAACTAGTTAACTAAGTTGGATATGCATTATAATAGTTTTGGGATAAATAGACTAGGGTTTTAAGCCATAGGTGTTGAAGTATAAATATGTAACAGGATGGGATATTAGGGGGATGGAAAAGAAGAGTATGCCATAATCGTGAATGTAATTGCTGGCTAGCAAAAGAGACAGATGAATAAAGAGAGAGTTTAGAGAGGATATTGAGTCTTCTGGTATCTCATTGTTTATGTGTGCTTATGATTTATGTTTCTATGCTTCTTAGACTAGACTTAGTTTATGGATTAATTGTGGTGTAATATTCATGATTGTAACTGTGAAGAATATTAGTAATAATCAAAAATATGCTAAGAAGAGGAATCTAAAAGAAAGTAATACTTACTAGGCTTGAATCACACACATAGATAAAACAAGGAAGAATGAATCGAGTATCTTTCTCCCTTTCCCTTACTATTGCAGAAGCATGGTTCTTGCAGTCCCAACAAATACCTTGAGTGAGACTTCATCTATGAAAGAAGGTGATGCCGAAAGGGACGGTGTCTGGTGGGTTTGTTGGTCATAGTTAAATCAAACCTCGTGTTTTACAACCCACGCACAGAGAAGTAATCCAACTAATGGTTGTGTTGCCCGGACTAGGAAATTGTGATTAAGGGAATGTTTTGGAGGCCGACTAAGAAGGATATCTCAGAATGGTTGGAATTTAAAGAAAACGAATTTTCATGAAAAGAGGACAAGAATGCTAATATGAGTGACAAGCAATTGATGCAAAGGTATGTATTCACGAATCTGCATGAAATTTTCTTTGGCGAATTTCCAAAAATTATGATCGAGTGGCTAGAAAGGTTAGTAGAAAAAACAGAAAGGTTTAGTGATGCAATGCCAAGGAATTGGACTCCTAAATTAGTAAGACACATGAATTCAGTAAGTAACCCAACTACTTGAGCATTTGATTTTTGGTTGGATAGTATACTAGGGGGTTATGTTACAAAATTTGCAGCATATTGAATTCAATCATATAGTGTTGTAGAAAGGGAATTTTTCAAAGGTCCCCACGAGAGGTTCTTGAAAGCGTTAAATATGTGGATTAAAATGTTTTTATGTGAAAAACATGTGATGATAATGAATTTCAATAGCTAAAAGGGCTTTGCGCACATAGGGGGAGCCGGAGGATGACAGGAGGAGTGTCTAAGAGAATGAAAAAAACAATGAAAAAGGAAGGAAGGTACTGAGGATACAAGAGGGTAGTATACCAAAGGAATAGTATGAGTTTGTAGAGTTGCGCGGAGGAAATAGGCACAAGAGGAAAAATATTGGGGCTGGGAGAGAAGAGCATCACAGTGAGCCAAAGGAAAGAGAACCTTGCACACTAATCTGAATCATGGAGATGAAATATATAGGAGGAGAACAAGAGGAGTTTTAGTCCAGTCCAGTAATAGAAGAGACGATAATTCCTACTTATACAGGTTCCTATCATGCGGGGATGATTTTAGGGGCTAAAGTTCTCTCATGGGCTAATTTTCCATGGTTTTCCCAAAAAATGATTTTCTATTCTAAAAATAATTCACCCAAATTCTATAGGATAAAATTATTTTACCTTAAAAATCACCAAAATGTTATACAAACTATTTAAAATCCTTATAAATTTGAATATTTTTACAAAAATATTGCCAAACATTTTATTGTTGGCATATGAAGGATTAGTAAGATTTTCCAAGGTTTCTACATTTTAAAATAAATTTTAATCCTCAAAATCATCCCTAATCTTGTGTTGAATCCATGACCCCATGTGCTTCGCCAAAATAAGAGATAACATTTGAAGACTTGCCAAAATCTATCATATTTAGTCAAGGAGGACAAAGTAGTAGCAGTCAAAATACTGGGATTAGTGCGCAGAGTCAAAGTTAGAATTAGAGTCAGCCCCCGGGGGGCAGCTCAATTGGCAAGTGTCGTGATATAGCGTGTTATGTACGATGAGGTTTCAAGTTCAAATCCCCCCGACTTACCCGTGCCTGCGGAAGGGGCATACGTATGGCACCTGGAGGTTATAGTGGTAGCGGTCGGAATCGACCCCGTGTCACGCGAGTACGAGACCGACCCAGTTGCCGATTCCGCCAGCATAAAAAAAAAAAAAAGTTAGAATTAGAGTCCACCAACATTGTGAAGAGGAGGGACTACAAAATCTAACATGGCGGTAGTAGCTAATACTCTTAGGCTTCTTGAATTCAAGGGAGTGGGGTCGGAATATCTGGAACAACACTTGTTTGTGTGAGAAACAGTTTAGGCTACTAAGAACATACATGATGTTCCTGTGAAGATTGCAAAGTTAGTAACAACATTTAGAGGGTGTGCGCTAGTATGGTATATGAAGCTATAGAGTATTACACCTACAAGATAGGCTAGGAATTTGGTAGAGATAAAAAAAATCACTACTAAAGGAGTTCAAAAAGCCAAAGTCAGAGTCGTAGTACAACACTGAACTAAAAGATATCAAGGAGGTACAAACATAGTCCATATGGGATTTCGATCAACGATTTAAGGATGTGATGGGGAGATTAAATTTCCAAGTTCCAAACCAAGAAAATTAGGATTGTTTTATTGAAGGACTTCTACCAAACACTCGAAGACCCCTAATTCAACACAAGGTTACGTCACAGCGCGAGGCTCTAGAAATTGCAATGAAACTAGAGGCATCTCTGACAAGAGATATTGGAGGAATGGCACAAGTTCAGACGCCATTGGTCACATTAAAAATTCAGTTGGCCTAAATTACTGAGGGAAGGGAGAAACTAGAACAAGTTTGGTGTACAAAATGCAGGACGGAGGGCCATCATAAGGATGAATTCCCAACATTCTCACAATATTTGGAAACTGGAGCACCAAATCCACTACCTAGGGGGGATACTGCAAGATATGTAAGAAATGGGGTCATCACCCCACTAGGTGCCCATTGCTACGAAAGTATCATAGTACACCAAAGAACTTGTTTTTCAAGTCGGTGGGACACGAAGAAAAGGACTGTCACACATTTGACCTACTAAGGGAGCACACATCGGATCTATATTGGATCCAAGAAGAGAATGCCTCCACAAAGGGGGGGGGGTGCGTAGTGTAACAATCAGAGAGGTTTCAATTAGGGGAACAGAGGAAACTTTGGTAGAGGTCGGGGTAGAGGTACTTTTGGTAGATGAGGACGCAGACCAATTATCTGTTATAACTGTAATAAACCTCGACACTTGACCCACAATTGCTAGAATCTATGTACGACGTGCACATATTGAAAAGCACTGGGTCACTCGAAAGACGCAATGTGTAGATGATATTAGTCGAAAGACGTAATGAAGGACCAAAAGTAGTAGTTGTTACGCATGGAGGAGATAGAACAGGGACCGATATGACAAATCAAGGAAAACATATTGAGCAGTTGGTAAGGAAGTTAGAAGGGCCTATAACAACATTCGATCCAAAAAAAGAGAAAGATACATATCAAAGAGAAAGAAAATAAATACTTATATAGCATGGGGGAGCATCAACATCACCATTCCCTTGTATAGAATATCAAGTTGTGTTAGAGAGGCCAATGGTGGAGGTAAGTACACTAACGTAATTCCTAAGGAGTTGTGTATAATTAATGAAATATAGAATTGTACTAAGTACATTATATGACATGATTGATCACTGCACAAAAGGGAGAGAAACCCATGTCGCACAAAGAATGGTAAGCCAGGTACTACGCTAGAAAAGAACCAATGAAGAATTCGGGTTCAATATGTAGATTGGGGAGTATGATGTGGATATTGTTACTTTAGAACTAAGGTCTGATGTGAATGTACTATCGAAGTAGACATGGGAGATGATGGGTGAACCCGAGATGGTATGGTCCCCTATTCAGTTAAGGATCGTGAATCAACATAAGATAGTCATGATTGGGAGATTGATAGGAATACCTATGAACATAGACAGGGTGCACAACATGGCATACTTTGAGGTTATTGAGATCGTATATGACAGTTAACCATATCCAACACTGATGGGACTAGAATGGGATTTTGATAACCAGGAAATTATTAACTTGAAAAGGAGGGAGATGATATTCGAGGTTGGGTATCTAAAACTTACTACACTGTTGGACCCATCGAAAGGAAAGAGATACATAGAGCTAACTAGAGGGAATGGCATTTACAAATTATATAATCTGACTGTGCGTATGGAGGATCATGTTAACATGAAAACAGATGGTGTGTTGAGTTGGAGAAGTATCAGTTCATGCACATCATATTCGAAAGCTGGTCTCAATAATTGACAGCAAAGGATGCATGAAGCGTCCACTAGATGATGTGTGTGTATAAACCAATCCTTGATCTGGATTGGAACAAAGCTATGTGACCCACCTAGGTACGATTGACTAACTGAGATAGGCATGTTTTCAAAATCATTTGAGTTACAGGTACCCAAGCAACAAAGGTTTTTGGATCTAGATGTTGTTTTAAAGGTGACTCCATCTAGATGGTGGCCTGCTAATGCAAGAGCATCGCCAACTCATCAAGAAATCCAGCACAAACTTTTGAAAATGCTTTAGAATTGTTTCACAGTCTTAAATGACTCATTTAAGAGATGGATCACTTGTATATTGTAATGGACCTTGAGTGGATAACTCTCGTCCTTCGATAGATAGTCGACATTTAATATAATTAATGCTGGTAGATAGGAATTTAATTTCCGATTTGATAGCTTTAGAGTCCAAGAGGGAAAACGGATATAGACACCCTCATTGTATCATGGTAGTATTATTCAGAATCCAGAAAGAAGAGAAAGAGCAAGCAGAGAACTGTATGAAGAACACCCATGTACAGACATTTGAATTAATAAAGCTTTGATTCAAATTCATGGTTGTGTTGATTCTCTGTGTGTTGATGTTGATATACTCATGAATGTTTGCTTCCTGTCATACGCTTGCTTTTATATGTTGTGTATGTGATTTCATGGTGGAATTGAAGTCTGACCGGAAGTGTGAATGAGTTCCAATTGTTTCTCTAATTGAGCCAGAGGATTCCTGCAAGGAGTGCAGTTGAATTGTCCGCAAGGAGTGCGTTGACAGAAGGGTTCAATTAGAGATAGCTTTTGTTCTCATTTCCTCGAAGGTGCAGTTAGGCACAGTGCCATGCAAGGAGTGCGTAGGCCAAGGGAAAGTCTCAGGGTTGCAAACCTGAGTAAGGAACCGAAAGACTGCTGTTGCAGGAGTGCGCAGGGTCGAGAGACTTCAACCTTCAGTCGAGGTTGAAGGGTTGCTACAAGGAGTGCGTGCAAAGAGTTCTCTCTTTCTAAGAGACTGAGTAACTGTGGAAAGATTAGGAAGGATAGGCCTCTGAGTTGCTGAAGAACAGCGTGGACAAGTGCGACTTGCAGTTGCAAGGGCATCACAGGTTGGCGAGTAGGCGAGAAAGTCTCATGGAGAGACATTTAGTCATGCCATGGATTTACGAAAGGAAGAACGGACGGTCAGAATCCTTTGAGGAGATTTCGCGAAGTTCAGTGGGCCGTTGGATCTCATGGAGGTGCAGGGAGGTTACAGTGTATGTGTGGAAGAGGTTCGAAGCTCAGGAGGGAGCGGAGTCGTCGATTTTAGTCACGAGGATCGTCAGATCTACACGTGATATCATGTATCGGGGATTCACGAGTCGAAGCTCCAAGTCGTCACAATGAGAATTGCGATATCGCGATTCGCGATATCCCGACGAGCCCAGGACCGTTTATTGTAGAGGATGCGTGTCAGGAGATCCAAGCAAGTCAGGGTTCAGAGAATCGGGGGTTTCAAGAACAGAGAAATCTTGCCACTCGAAATCGTGAAACGCGAAATCCCGATGGGAGAGTTGCGTGGGACCACGAGAGTCAGAGTGGAGGACAGGTGGCACAGTATCGGGGATCGGGAAAAGGAAAGACCCAAAACCTTGATCATTAGGATTCGCGATCCCGCGAATTCTAAAGTCCCGATAAGGTGACGGGACCATTGAATAGTCAACCCACATGTGCATCGGAGTATCGGCACATCGAGGTTCAGAGTTCAAAAATTCCATTTGTTGACGTAGCGAGTAGCGATTTCCCGATAGAGAGAACCCTAATAACAAGGGAGAAAGTCAACGTTGACTTGCGTCGGAGTTCAGGGAACCGTGAGGCACAAATCACGCGACCATAGGATTTGTGAAATCGCGAAGTCCGATTTCCCGATCACTAAGGGAGATCTTTTGAAGAGTTGTTGTAGGTAAGGAAAATTCCCGATAGGGAATTAGAGGAACATTTGAGTTCTTTGGGCCGTGAGTGGAAGAATATCCTGAGGGAGCGGGCACACCTGCGGGTGCGACTGCATCACCTGCATATAGAGATGGGATAAAGGATTGGTCACAGTGCAGTAGACTAATGAAAATACGCTTTTCTCCAAAGGAGAATGGATTTCACAAAATTACACAAGAGAGAGTGATCTGGTGGATCACATGGAAAAATGTAGCGTGTTATGGCGCTCAGTACCAGAAATAGAGTGGATGCATAGATATATACACACCTTGGATACAATCCCTGAGAATTGGTATTTATAATTGGAGATGCACAAGGAGACAACAACATGGGAAGAATTGACTTGGAGATTCGAAATCACATTTACATTTGAACATGAAAATCCATCTATATATCCAACACTAGAGGTGATTCTAATGAATATCTTCTCGGAGGTAGAGATGATGGATGTAGTACCCATATGCAATGTGCATAAAGACAAGATGACTGTCCATGAGATATTGGAATTCTATAACACAGTGAAGGAAAAGTACGAGGAGGAGAACCCCGAGAATGTACAAATACTAGAGATAGAAGGAGCACGAGAAGTAGAAGGGGCAGAGCTTTCATTTTCTGCATACACACAACCAATAAAGATGAAGAAGGTAAATATTGGAACGTCAGAGAATCCCAAGTTTGCATAGATAGGAAATTATTGGAACGATGAGACCATTGAGAAGGTTGCAGACTTATTATGGGAATATCAGGACTTATTCCCCCAAAAAACATCAGTGATTAAGGGGATCGAAGGAGACCTAGGTGAGATGAAGAGTCCCCTAAAACCTAGAGCTAAGATAATACGATAGAGACCTTGTAGGTTAAATCCAAGGTATAAAGAGAAGTTCATGGTTGAAATAGACAGGATGTTGGATGCAAGTATCATTGAACCAATAGAAGAATCCAAGTGGATTATCCCAATGGTGGTGCAGGACAAGAAGACATGAGGAATTAGGATCTGCGTGGATCTAAGGAAACTAAATGATGCATGTTTACATGATCCATTCCCAACATCATTCACATATGAAGTATTGGAAAAAGTAGGATGTAAGGAAAATTATTCTTTTACAAATGGATTCTCTAGATACCATCAGATAAGAATCATGCAGGATGATAGCCACAAGACTACATTTGTGATAGAGTGGGGAAGTTATCACTATAATATTATTCCATTTGGATTGAAGAATGCCCCTATGGTGTTTTCTAGGGAAACAGTGGCAACATTCAAGGACTTCATCCATAAATTCTTGTAATTTTACTTGGATGATTAAATGGTATTAAGTTTACTACAGGATCATATAGAAGTTATTTAACTCATGTTAGATCAGTGAAGACAGTTTAATATTTCCTTGAACTTAAAGAAGTGTATATTTTGTGTGCCATTTGGAATTATACTAGGACATGGCATATGCAAACAAGGAAAATTAGTCGATCCAACCAAGATTGTAGTCATTCTGGGCTTGGAACCTTTGACATCAGTTAGAAAATTGACAAAAATGGAGGGTCATATTGGTTATTATAGGAAATTTATCAATAGATATGCGTAGATTATAGCACCCATGGAAAAGTTATTGAAGAAGGAATTCAAGTTCCAATGGGATGAGGACTACCAGAAGGAGTTGCACACTTTGAAACATAAACTTGTAATTGCACCAATTATGATCTTTCCAAAGTGGAAAAAGGAGTTTTATGTACATGTAGATATGCCATCCATAGCATTGGGCGCAGGGATGTCACAACCAGGAGAAGGGGACATAAACCATCTAATCGCTTTTTCAAGTAGGAATTTGTCTATATTAGAAATGAATTATACAACTACATAATAGGAAAGATTGGCAATGGTATATGTGCTACAAACATTTAGGGACTACTTACTAGGGTCCCACTTCAAGATGTATACATATCATTATGCATTAAAGTACTTAGTCAACAAGCCCGTATTAGGAGGAAGAATATGCAGATGGCTATTATTATTTCCAAAATATGACTTTGAGGTCATCGTAAAACCAAGGAAGTTGAATGCAGGAATAGATCATATGTCACGCATGTTGAAAGGAGAATATGAAGGCAATTTAGATGATAGCCTCCTAGATGCACATTTATTTGCAATAAGGATGGTGGATGATTACTTTTCGGACATTGTGAAATTTCTAAGTACTGGCATGGCTCCCTCCAACATGATAGTTGTGCAGAAGAAGAAATTGGTAGTGGAAGTAGCAGATTATCAGTTGATTGCAGGGAATTTATATAAGTTAGGTGCAGATGGAATACTGAGATGGTGTGTACACAAACATGAAAGGTTGATTATACTTGAAGAAGTGCATGATGGGATTGCTAGAGGACACTACGCAGGAAGGGAAATGGCTCATAATATTTTATGTGCAAGGCATTGGTGGCCTATGCTTCATAAAGATGCAAAGGAGTATTGTTAGTCCTACGATGTATTTCAAAGAGTGGGAAAACCATCTAGGAGAGATGAAATTCCATTAAATATCTAGGTAACATTGCAAGAATTTGATAAGTGGGCCATTGACTTTGTAGGACCAATCAATCCACAATAAATAAGATTAGGGCAAAGGTACATTATCACTACAACAGAGTACTTGACAAGGTGGGAAGAAGAAACACCAATTATTGATTGTACTGCGAACACTGTAGCATGGGTTTTGTTCGAGAATGTAGTCACGATGTTTTTATGTCCATGCATATTACTTAGTAATCAAGGTATGCACTTTATGAACAAAAAAATTGTAGCATTGAATGAGGAGTTTTAGATTAATCATCAAAAGAGTACATGATATCACCCTCAAGCCAATGGCACAATGGAATCTTTTAATAAAATCTTGGAGAATGATTAGACAAAGATATGCAATGTATAGAGAGATGATTGTGACTTATGAGTCCCTGCAGTACTATGGGATTATAGAACTACAAGTAAGAAGCTGACAGGAAAAGCACCTTTTCAGATGGTCTATGGAAAGGAAGCAGTGATGACAATGGAGTTCATTATACCTAGATTGTGCATTGTAGCAATCAATGATCTTTGGATACTAGTGTGAAAGAGGAGAGGTTGGTGTCGTTAGTACAACTTGAGGACGATTGGTTTATTGCAGGATTTCATTAGCAGGTCCATAAAGATAGAGAGAAGGCCTGACATGATCGCCATATTAAACCAAATAAATCACAAGTCAGTGATTTGGTACTACTATATGATAGCAAGCATATGCAACATCTAGGGAAATTTCGCATGCACTGGTTAGGGCCATACATGATCCAAAAAATAACCAAGATGATTGTTACACGGTTGGAAACCTTGAATGGAAAATTCATGGAAGGAATGGTGAATGGGAGTCGGCTGAAAATTTATAAAGATGGTCAAGAGTTTGTGCAGTAATCTAGGTTGTACGAGAACCTCTGTATTATAGTAGTTGTACCATAATAACAAGAAAATAAATGAAAACCAAATAAAAAGTAAAATAAGGAAGAAAATAAAATAAAATTAGATATATGAGAAATAAAAAGAGTATTTGAGTACTAAGGTATCAGAACTTGTGCAGAAGGAATGATCATCACATGAAAAAATACCACTGCACCATGACACAGGCAAGACAGACTGCGCAAGATATAGATGACACAACAAAGAATCAATGCACATTTTGGTGATGACAAGACCGTTAAAAGTCATAAAGCATGGAAATGATAGTTAGGTCGTAGGCGTGATAGGTCATAAAAGCGTCGTATAAGTATTAAATGGGGCAAGTCATCGGAAATCACGAACAGATCAACGGTATGAGAGGAAAATCATAAAATGGATTTGGAAATAAAGGAGCATTTAGTTAACCAGTCACCCACCATGATGACGGATTGGACAAGGAAGTTAAGGCAGAATGAGACAGGTGTACTTGGCAGAAAAAGAACAAAAAAATCAAGAAGTCGGTAAACTCTAAGTCATTGTTACATGCAAGAGGGAGCGAATAAAGCCTAACTACCAGATTCGAGCTAACCCAACTCACACAAACACATAGAGATAGTCCAATATTTCATCACACAAGTATAATGGAACAGACGAGAGTGGGAGGGTCATTTGTGGTAGTGAAGAAACAACCAAAACAACTAGTACCAGAGGTGGAGGTCAAAGAGGTGGATGGAACTTTGACTCCAACACCACCAACAATTTTTCACATAGAATATTTACCCCCAAGGAAGGATAGTGTGTTGATACTAAGAGGGGGGTGAATTAGTATCAAGTACAATTTAAAACCTTTTTCAACTTATAATTAAACCATTCAATTATATCCAATGAGAAATGAACAATGGTATAGGAGTTA
>JZKD02S1854427.1:307948-345062 GCA_000966675.3 Picea glauca
GGGTGTTGTATCTTCATTTTCATTTTCCTTCATGTCCAAATATCTTCATCAATCTTCTGGTCCAAAACCCATGACTAGGGTTGACATCAATGACAACAACCAATCTTCCAACATAGTGCACAACAAATCAATGTACTAGTGAATTCCAAGTACCCATTGCAAATAAAACTAGTTCTATCCAGCATTAGTAGCGACAAAGACATGCTCGAGAATATTTCCAATTTCAATTTCATGGACCATGATATCACAGATACATTGAAATTCCCTGAGTTTTGCAAGGATCAGTATTTATGAACTAAGACCATCTCAAGAATAGGAGTAGTTTTGGTAGACCCACAGGAATAGGCATCGGGCTTGGAGAAAGCAGGGATACTGAACTTGTTTGAAATTCCACGTTTTGGACAAAGTATGGAAATTAATGCATGTGTAAAGGTGTTACTCAGTTGTGTTCATGGGGGGACACTCTTGTTTGATCCCCCAGTATCGATCGATACTGCATTGATTGTGCATATCACAGGTTTGTGCAAATGAGGTGAAGATCCAACACTATTTTTCAACAAAATGGGAGAGTGAGTCCCCTCCGAGTCCATGAAATAAAAATTTGACACGTTCAGAGGCAAGAGGGGTATGGATGTCAAAAGCATCACTGAAAAGGATGTCAGGTTTTTTACACAGGTTTTGGCTTGCAAACTATTGTGAAAATGTCTCAAAGACGAAGCAACTGCTGCAGTAATTTCCACAGTAGTGAAATGAAAGGAAATATTTTAGATGAATTGAGCTACATTTTTAGTCAACCAGTTTCTACACGATTGCACAAAGGCCCAGGAGAAGGGCATTGAATTTCACTATGCATGGTTACTCATCCTCATTATGTTGTTCGGGTGGAAAGAGACCGCATATTACTATTGCATGTGTATTTCAAGTCGCATCCCTTTGGCTACTAGGTATGCCAACTTATGGCACACAACAATTAAGAGGTGATAGAATGAAAACAATGCCATGTTTTATTCCCATTTGTAGCTTGTTACTACTATAGTGGAGACCACCATGCACATATCAAAGGAAGTAGTCATCGCATATAAGCATATCACAATGCTCAAACATGACATGCACCATCTATATTTCCAATAAAAAAAGGATCTTGTGCGGCAATGGTTGCCAACCAATTACAGTTGACCACATAGGACGTGAAATTAATAATCACTAACTAGGAGGAAGAGTGGAAGAGCCCAGCAGAAAATAAAGGGCCATCAAAAGAGGACGAATACCAAGACAAAAGTGAGGAAGAACAGGATCAGACGAATGACATAGGTAATCTTCCTGGCCAATATACAATCCCTGAAGCAGGGTTCAAAAGGAAGGATAAGGGGACATAACAGGTAGGTGGGGCACAAAAGAAAGTTAAGGCACAAAAGAATACCCCATTTCATATCCTAAACAATGATGATATGGATATGATTGGTACCAAATATGAGATACCACCAAATAAATATGGGAGGAAGCATCCAAGAAGCAAGAGGAATAACAAAAGAAGGTGTAGGACCAACTGGGGATACTTCAACAAATACTAGAAACATCTTGTGTCACATTCACCAGACCAAGGACATAAGAAGAAAGTGCACATATGACCATGAAACAGTTAAAAAGGGATCATTGGACCTTACACATTGAGGTATATGCACTAGAGTTTCCCACAGGTGAATTGCAGTAGAAAATAAAGGCGTTGGACTAGCTTAATATAGTCATATGAATACTACCCATACAAATATTACATTACTTACAAGCATAATTGGTGTAAGAAACAAAGAAAAGAGGAGACAAAATGAACTGAGACTTGGACATAATAAGGGATGAAAGAGCCCAAGTGAAAGCACAATATGATATGGCACTTCGAAAAAAGAAGGAGATTGAAGGCCGAATAGAGGAAGTTATAAAGAATAATGAGGGGGCTGAGGAAAAGGACAAAGATGAATCCACGATGTAGAAGACACAAGCAGTTGTTTAGAAATTATATAAGGAAGTACCAAAAGTACCCCTGTTAATAGAATCCACTATGGAGGAAAAACTATTCAAGATTGGTGAACTCATTAAGGGCTTTATGGAGAAGATCCAGGATTTGTAGTCGAGGAGCATTCTCAGAATGCCACCATAGGTGCACGAAGGTAGGGTGAGGATGGAAACTACAATAGTTTCCCATATCAAGAAAGTAGAATATGAATGCACAAAACTTTGTAAGGAGAGTGTGTAGGTAGGGAAAAATCTCATGGGGCACCTGGAAATGAAGGCCATAGAGGCCAAGATGAGAGAAGCACAAGAATAGGCACACGTGGCAGTAGAAAAGGAGACTACCCCACCACCAGTAGAGCGTATGGAAGCCATTTTGTCTCGGTGACAGGAATATGTAGAAGTGGAGAGACTAAGGGATAAGAAAAAGATCCTTCAGTAGATACTAGGACCAAGGAAAGAAGAAGCGGTAAGGATCATTGGAGAATTGACCACTGTTCAAGGTAAGGTAAAACAAGTAGCGGTGGAAGAAGAGAAAAAACTTACAGACTTGACCTCAGAGGTTGTAGAGGAGATATCAGCAGCAGATGCCATAGTTTTCAAAGAGGTAGAGATCACTAAGGATGTCTCTCAAAGCTTCATTTCGGATTGGAAGAATAGGAAATGAGCCTAAGTGGCTTAGGAAGAGCCAAAGGTGAGTGTTGGAGACCTATTGGACATGAAGTTTTAGATACAATGATTAGAGAAAAACCTAAGAAGGAATAAAGTGCACATAAGGAAGAAAGCGTGTAGGAGGAAGACAATGAACAGACAAAAGAATAAATAAAGAGAGAAAGAGGAGAAAGCATGTGAGAAGGATGGCATCACGATGTTCCAGAAATAGCAGAATAGTCCAAAAGATGCATGAAGAGTGAAAAGCAGAAGAAAATAGTTGAATATATAGTTAACCGAGTTGGCAATTCATTATAATAGTTTTGGGATAAATAGACTAGGGTTTTAAGCCCTAGGTGTTGAAGTATAAATATGTAATGGGATGGGAGATTAGGGGTTGGAAAAAGAGAGTATGTCAGAATCATTAATGTAATAGTTGGTTAGAAAAAGAGATAGATGAATAAAGAGAGATTTTAGAGAGGATATTGATTCATGTGGTGTCTCATTGTTTATGTGTGATTATGAGTTATGTTTCTATGCTTCTTAGACTAGACTTAGTTTATGGATTAATTGTGGTGTAATAGTCATGATTGTAACTGTGAAGAATCTCGGTAATAATCATAAATATGTAGAGGAACCTAAAAGAAAGTAATATTAAGTAGGGTTGAATCACACACATATATAGAATAAGGAATAATGACTCAAGTATCTTCCTCCCTTTCCCTTACTACTACATAAGCTTAGTTCTTGCAATCCCAATAGACACCTCGGGTGAGACTTCATCTCTACAAGCAGGTAATGCCAAAAGGGATGGTGTCTAGTGGGTTTGTTGGTCATAGTTAAGCTGAACCTAGGGTATTACAACCCATGCAAACATAAGTTAACCCAACAGTGGTGGTATCCTAAAAGAAGGTCCAATTTAGTGAAAACTCGACTCCATGAATATCATCAAGAGATCATAAATAATTAGAATGGGAAATTTCTCCTTAACGGTCAACTTATTGAGAGCCCAAAAATCAAGATACATATGCCAATTTGTTAAGACCCAGATAAAGCCCCATGTTATTTATAAAATCCCTTATTAATCCCTAGATATTGAATTATTACATTTCTAGTAGGTCAGCTAGAACCCTTCATTGCACCCTCTCATCATATATGTAACCCTTTGTCTCTTATATCAAGGAGATCTAGTATTAGGATGATCTTATTTCATCTCTTATTTTATTTTGAAGTGGACATATTGTAAAAGGAGGTTTCCCCCTCAAAGTGGATTGTAATTATTGATTTTTTTATCATTGTTAGGCATTGGATCATAACATTTGGTATCAGAGCTATAACATCATGGTATCATAATTCTAAGAATGTCATCTTAGAATTTTCACTATAAAATTCTTTTGAAGGACAATTCAGACCATGACACTTGCAAGTTATTCATAGGACATATCAAGATATTGTTGCTAAAAATTTCATCTTTTGGTTCATCATACTTTTGTAGATACACCCTGTGGAAGATAAAGTATCTAACTAGTTCTGTTAACTAGTCTCAAACATGTGTTTCAGGTAAAATAGTCATATCTTATTTAGTGAGGATCCACATTGAGTGAGACTAGTTGCATTGGAAAGAAGATAGTCTTTAGTATTTTTGGTAGAATTTTCATATTTGTATATCAAATATTTTGCGTTTGGTGTGTTGTATAAGTTTTTTTTCCTGGAAATGCCAAAAATCAGCAAAGTGTGTGGAAGTTACCCTAACTTCCACTTGGCACATCCAATTTTTATCAAACATGTGGAATTGAAGAGAATACATTTCATAGTACTACAGGTAAAAATTTTAGACTCATAAGGGATGAAATTTCAGAAATACATCAGAAAGAAGGTCGACGAGGAGGACAAACTCTAAATTAAGGGCTAAAAAGGTATGTAAATTACAATTGGCATAATTTTTTATTGGAAAATATTTTTTTTGTGATTCAAAATTTGTAATAAATTGGGGACAAAGGAGAATTATTATTTTATTGCATGGATCCAAAGGCTCCCCCAAAACTTACTTCACCAGTTAAACCTCTATAAATATCAACCATGACTCAAGATGAAATCGATGAGATTTATCGTGAGATGGAAAAGAGGATCACTGAAAAGGAAAACAAGATGGATAAGAATATGAATGAGATGAAAGGAAATATGGAATAAAATAAGAATGGCATGAAAAATAATATGGATGAAAATAGGGAAGAAAGACAAAAATATATGAAGAAATTGCAAAATTTCATGGCTTCTCTGATCTTTCAAAGTCTAAATGAAAAAAACCCTAAACAAGATATCAAAATTTCAAGAACCCATGAAAAAAAATGTAGTATTCATGTTGAACAACCTACCGACAAGAAGAAATTCTGAGTGTATTTAACTCTGATAGTAGAGTTAATTATGGTGGGGGTCCTAAATTCAACCTTCCCAAGATTGAATTAAAGAAGTTTGATGGAATAAAGGTATTTACCTGGGTAAACCAAATAGAGCAATATTTTGAACTACATAATATTATGGATGATAAGAAAAGGATTCACATAGAAACTTTAAACTTTGAGATAAAACCATATCAATGGTACTAATGGATAGTAAAAAGGAAACCCTACTTTTATAATTGTACATGGGGTTTATTTACAAGGGACTTAGAATCACAATATGGGAAAGTTTTGGAACATGGCTAGTTTAGTAAATTCACATGAATCAAGCACTTAGGGGATATTGAAGATTATAATTCATAATTTCAGGTATTCGCCACAAGGGTGGATGACATAAGTGATGAAAAAATGTTGTAATCTTACATGGGTGGACTAAAAGAGGACATTAAACATGATATTCTCTTAAGACACCCTAAAAATGTTCTGAAATCTATGCAATATACTCGTCATATTCAATCCAAGAATAAGGATCAAACATAATTCTACCATTGTTGCACACACACGGAGAAGAGATCATTTTGGGGTTCATAAGACAAGTGTACCTCAACTGACAAGGTTAACACCTCAACAAATGGATGAAAGAATATTGAAAGGACCATGTTTCAATTGTGACATAAAGTATAGTAACAGTGATTCAGGAGCATTGCCTTCAAAGTCAAAATGCAAGCGTGGAGGCAAAGGAATGACATCTCAACAATGAAAAAATTTCAAATAAGAAATTAACTCAGAATTAAATCGAGTTGTTGAGATATTTTGTAAACAACATTTTAAAAATGTAACTTGTTTGTAAAGTTGTGAAGGAATGTAAGGGATTGCAGATATTGAGTGTTGACTCTTATTTGGCAATAATTGTTAGTTATTGTAATAGGACAGAGTAGGTAACTACTAAGAGTTTGATAGGATAGGTTGCAGACAGGAGGATAGAGCTCATGGAGCCAGTTCATTGTTGCATTGTAAAAAAAAAGAATAGATAGAGTAGAAATAATGATATAGAGATCAGAGAGATCAGTAGAATGGAGTAGAGTAGAATAAACATTATGTAATTTGTTTTCATGAAGGAATAAAAAAGATAGGATTTTCCCAAATCCTTGGACTGTGTTCATTTTATGTATGGATGAATGAATGTTATATTTTCTGTGTGTGAATTATTCCATTTTCGTTCATGTGTGATTGTTCGAGAAGTGTTAGTATGAAGTTGTGATGAATCTGGATGAGTTTCAATTGTTTCTCTTCTGACACTCATATGCAAGGTGTGCATATCAAATGAAAGGAGTGCGTTGACTGAGTCTCATAGTGACTCAGAGAAGTTCAGAGAGAACAAAGGAAACTTAGACTGGGTGCAAGGTGTGAACAACGTCGTGAAGCGACCAAGCATCGAAGAACCTGAAACAGAGGAACGCTAGGTGGGCAAGAATAATTTCTTTTCAAGAAATCCTTCGATTTGAGTTATCGAAATCCTGAGAACACAAGGTGTGTGTGGGAAATCAAAATCCATTTAAGGACAAATCTTAGAAGGAATAACACTTTCCAAAAGTGTGGACAAGATCCAAAAGTTGGATTTGTATGAAGGGCAAAGGTTCAAAACATTTGAACACTTAGAAACTCTTCTAAGTCACAGATAGATCAGAAGCTCAGGAGGGAGGAGCGATAATGGTTGTTGGATCACTGTGTAAAATATCAACAACTGTTTGATCAGAGTGAAGTGTGCGAGCCTTAGCGCTTCACACAGAGGAGAGAGAAAACTCACAAGAGATGAGAACTGAGATTTCTGGAATCTGAAGAGTCGGATACCTGAAATAGACTCTCAACTGCCTAATCAGTAGGAACAGATCTGAGCCGTTAGATTGTTCGAGGAAAACTTGAAGAGCCGGATCGCCCAAGCAAATCTGATCCGTCAGATATCGTGAGCTCAGTAGGAGGCGGGTTCGAGGTTTGAGATTTCTGAAGTCTGAAGGGTCGAAGAGTCGAAGGGAAATCACCACAGTTTGATTAGCTGAAGCATATCTAATCCATTAGATCGCTCGAAGTAAATCCCAAGCGTTGGATTACTAAGTGGATATGAACCGTCCGATCGGCAGCTTCGGGAGATTCGTTTGAAAGTTCCACTGTTGAGATTTGAGAATCACGAAGTCTGAAGGGTCAGAGTGAATCTGGATTGTTGGATCCAAGAGGACACGTTTTGAAAGGTCAGAAGATCCAGAGGAAGGCGGGGTTGAAGTGTTGAAACACCCGAAGCCCGAAGAGTTGAAGAGTCATGAGTCGTCGATCTATAGGTGGACACCTATCAATAGATCGTGATCTCTGGGCAATTTTGTTGTGGAGTTTTGGTTGAGACTGAGACCGTCGAACCCCGAAGATGTGAAGGGATTGCAGTTGTTGATCCAGGTTGAGATGCGCGTTAGAAGATTAGCAAGTTCGGATAAAAGCAATAGGAAGGAAAGAAGTTAAGATTTGAGATTTTCGAAGGCCAGAAATCCAAAACAACGAGATCCGTCGATATGAAGGAGGACACATGGCACTAGATCTAGAAATCCGGGAGAAAACCAGTCAGTAGTGGCGAGGATTTGAGATTTGATATCCCCAAAGGGCATATTCACGGGGGGTATCATGGCTATAGATTCAGGGAGATAGGTGGTCGTAGATCGTTAAATCTAGGGGATCAAAGTATGGAAGGAAGATGGGTTTGATATTTCAAAATCCCGAAGTCCGAAATTGCGAAGAGATCACAACTGTTGGCTTGCAGGAGGAGTAGATTTGGACTGTCAGTCCGACAATATCATAAAGATTGTGAGATCAACGATCCTATAGAAATTCAAGGATAGAATTTGCACGGGTTTTAAAATGTTGAGGGTATGTGAAGTCATGTGGTCATCGCCCGAGGTTACATTGAGAGGGGGCCTACCTAAAAAGGAGCTAACGCCCAACACTCTAAGATTTCATAGGAGAGAAAAAGGGTAGGTCGCAGATGTCATTAAAACCTGCACCGAGAAGCTGAAAGGGCCTGTGTTTTAATACAGAAGGGAACCATTAAGGTTCTAGGGAGTCATTGACTCAAGAATCAAAGATCCTTGACCGGGAGGTCGTGAAGCCCTACGGGGGAGTAGGGGGGTTGTATCAGGAGGTATCAAAGCTAATTTTGAGTTTGTTTGTAGACAACAGACAAATAAGAAAGGAGACAAATTGATATCATTTGTGGTATCAAGAAAAAATGATTTATGTTTGTAGGTGATGCAGTGAAATCATGCCACCCAGAAGGCATAGAGCGAATGCAGAAATGGAAGAAGAAATGAGGCGACTCCGAATGAGACTGGACGCCATGGAAATAGTGTAGATGAGAGCACCAGACACTGGATATATCAGTGAATATGAGAGTGAAGAAGAATAGGTCGAAGAAAATGTAGCAAAGGATGTTGCACAAGATCGCTTGATAAAAAAAAATTTAGAGATAGGAGCCAGAGAAAGAATAGAGGTACCAATGTATGGAGGAAATTTAGAAGTTGAAGAATTGTTAGATTGGGTACATGCTATGGAAAAATACTTCGATTTTGAAGATATCGAAGAATACAAGATGGTGAAGCATGCAGTGATAAGATTGAAAGGTCATGCAACGCTATGGTGGGATGAGCTACAAGACGAACGCAGGAGAAATGGTAAGAAGAAAATTAAAAACTGGGATATGATGGTAGCCAAGATGATGGAAAATTTTATCTCAAAGGACTATCAAATCAATTTTTTCAGAGGATTGCAAAAACTAAGACAACAAATCTTATCACTAAAGGAGTACACTTTGGAATTTTATAGACTAGACATCAGGGATGGACATAAAGAAAATGAGGATGAAAAGACAACCATATATATCAAGTGGCGAAGATACAAAATCCAAGAGGAGATTAGCATGATGTTGGTTAGCACAGTCAAGGATTCTTATCAAGCAGCCTTGAAATATGAAGAGAATTTGGCCAGGAAACAAAGCCAATGAAGTAGAGGAGGAAACTCAAACAGAGGTAAGGGAACTATGAGAGAGAAGTTCTAGAAGTAGAAGCATGAAGCTGACAAACAACATAGTCACCATGAGAAAGGTGGAAGTTCTAAAGAAGGAAGACATGGTGGAAGAATCTCTTTTTCCAGAGGAAGAGGAAGAGGAGGAGCCAGAGGAGGCATAGTTAGATGCTATACCTGTGAAAAGCAAGGGCACAAGTCCTGGGAATGTACTGAGAGAAAGAATGAAGGAGGAGGTGAAGCACACATTGTTGAAGCACAGAAGCATGTGGAAGAAGAAGCAACAGAAGGAGGAAAGAACCTCATGATGAGGAAGATTCTTCTTAAACTAGATAAGGAGATGGAGGAGCCAGTTCAACGAACAAGTATGTTCAAAACTGCTTGCAAGATGAAAGACAGATTTTGCAAGGTGATCATAGATAGTGGGAGCACTAACAATCTAGTATCCACATAAATGGTGGAGAATATGGAGTTGAAGACAACTACACATCCAAACCCATAAAAGGTATCATGGTTGCATAAAGGACATCAAGTAATGGTAAGTCAACAATGCCAAGTTGAATTTAAAATAGGAGGTTATAGGGATGAAATATTGTGTGATGTAATTCCTATGAATGTCTGTAATATTTTGTTAGGGAGACCATGGAAGTTTCACAGAAAATTTATTCATGATGGGAGAAATAATACTTATACCCTAGAAAAGAGTGGTAGGATACATATGTTGTTACCCATAGAAGACAAAGAGAAAATGAGGGAAACTAGTTCAAGCATACTTCTCATGAGTGGTAAGGAACTCTTGAATGAATTCAAGAAGGAGAAAGAAATGCAATTTGTTGTAGTGAGGAAGCCTAGAGTTATCCTTACAAATACTTCTGTGGAAGAGTTTCCAATAGAAATCTAGGAACTGCTAGAAAACTTTGCTGGCATAGTAGTGGATGAGTTACCTCACTCATTGCCACCCATTAGGAGTATAAGCCATCATATTGACCTTATTCCAGGAGCTAGTTTACCAAACAAAGAAACTTATAGGTTGACACCTAGAGAGAATGGGGAAGTCAAAAATCGAGTCCAAGAGTTGTTGGATAAAGGTTTAATCAGGGAAAGCCTAAGCCCATGTGCAGTACCAAATATGTTAAGTCCATAGAAGGATGGAGGATGGAGAATGTGTACAGATTCTTGAGCCATCAACAAGATAAATATTAGGTACATATTTTCTTTACCAAGGATGGATGATTTGATGTATTGTTTGAGTGGAGCAAGCTATTTTTCCAAGATAGACTTGAAGAGTGGATATCATCAAATAATAATGAGAGAGGGAGATGAATGGAAAACAACATTCAAGACAAATGAAGGATTGTTTGAATGGTTGGTCATGCCATTTGGGTTGACAAATTCTCCAAGCACATTTATGAGATTGATGAATGAAGTGTTGAAAGATTTCATAAGAAAATTTGTCATAGTATATCTGGATGACATACTAATCTTCAGTAAGATGAGGAGAGAACACTTAATTCATTTGACATCAGTGATGGAAAAGTTACAACAAGAGAAGTTGTTGATAAATCTGAAGAAAAGTTCTTTTATGAAGAAGGAACTCATATATTTGTGTTTCTTTATCTCTTCAAATGAATTGAAGATGGATCCAAAAAAGGTGAGAGAAATCAAATAATGGCCATTGCCAAGCAGCATATTTGAGGTAAGAAGGTTTCATGGGTTAGCAGGATTTTATAGAAAGTTTATCAGAAATTCCAGTGGTATATGTGCACCCATTATGGACATTGTGAAGAAGAAACACAAGTCCTTTAGTTGGATAGAGGAAGTTGAAAAAGGTTTCAAAGTGTTGAAGGAGAAGATCACAGAACAACCAGTTATGGTCTTACCAGATTTTGGAAAAACATTTCAGGTGAGATGTGATGCGAGTGGATTAGCTATTGGAGCAGTCTTCAGTCAGGATAATAGGTCAGTTTCTTATTTCAATGAGAATCTGAATGACACCAAGAAGAATTATTCCACGTATGACAAATAATTTTATGCAGTGATTCAAGCTTTGAAGAAGTGGAGACACTATCTAATTCCTAAAGAATTTGTCTTGTACAATGATAACCAAGCTTTGCAGTTTATTAGTAGGAAAGAAAAGTTGAATCAGAAACATGGAAAATGGGTAGAATTTATGCAAAATTTTACTTTTTTTATTAAACATATTGTTGGAACTACTAACAAAGTTGCAGATTCTTTGAGTAGGATGAGTTTGATTGTATAGGAATTCCAAGTGGAGACCTTAGGGTTTGAACACCTCAAGAAGATGTACCGAAAATATGCAAATTTTAAGGAAGCTTATGAGGCATGCAAGAATCCTTTGCTGGGAGACAGAAGCCTGTGGACTGAATATTTGATCCAGGATGGATTATTGTTCAAGGGAATCCAATTGTGCATACTGACATGCTCAATGAGAGATAACCCATTGAAAGAGAAGCACAATAGAAGATTAGTTAGACATTTTGGTCATGATAAGACATTTGCACAGATGAGTAATTCGTATTATTGGTTGAGCATGAGAGTAAAGGTGAAAAAGTTTGTGAACAAATGCATAATTTGTCAGTATGCAAAAGGAAGAAAACAGAACACTGGTTTGTATCAACCATTACCAATTCTAGAAAGGTCATGGGATGCAATCAATATGGATTTTGTTTTGAGATTGCCTAGAACTGAAAAATGGAGTGATTCTATATTTTTTGTGGTGGAAAAATTTTCAAAAATGGCACATTTTATGCCATGCCAGAAGAGAAACGATGCTACACACATAGCCAATTGTTTTTAGACAAGTAGTGAGACTACATGGATTGTCGAGGAACATAGTCTCATACAAGGACACCAAATTTGTAGGACACTTTTGGAGGACTCTATGGAAGAATATGGGGATGAAATTGTCCTTTAGTTCAACATATAACCCACAGACAGATGGACAAACTAAAGTAGTAAATATGAGTCTAGGAAACTTGTTGAGAAGTTTAGTCACTGAGAAAGGTCATCAATGGGATTAGATTCTGGCACAATCAGAATTTGCATTCAAAAATTTAGTGAACATGAGCACAAGGAAATGTCCATTTGAAATTGTGTATGGTATATAGCCAAGAGGGATTACAGAGTTGAGAGATCTGAATCAAGATGAGTTCAAAAGTTCTAGAGCAGAGGATTTTTCAACAGAAATGCAGAAACTCCATGACAAAGTTAGAGAACAGCTACAGAACAACAGCCAGAAATACAAGAGCAGAGTTGATCAAAAGAGGAGAGAATTTAAATTCAAGGTTGGAGATGAAGTTTTATCTCATTTGAGAAAATAAAGGTTTCCAATGGGAACGTATAACAAGTTGAAGATGAAGAAGATAGGACCATGCAGGATTCTCAGAAAATTCGTAGCCAATGCTTATGAAATTGAGTTGCCAGACAATGTTGGGATATCGTCGATATTCAATGTTGTAGACCTGTATCCTTACATGAGAGATGAGGCAGAAGAATCAGATGATCAAAAAGAAGTTCAGCGGGAAAAACAATTACCCACAAAAGAAAAAGCTCAGATGGAAAAAATCATTGAACAGTGAGATGGAAAGAAGACCAGGAGAAAGACATATCCTGAATATTTAGTGAAGTGGAAAGATCATCCAATGGAATATTCTTGGTTTTTTCGACTCCCTTCTCAGGTTATCTGAGTTATTGACCCGGGGTTCTTGTCATTCGGCATTCCAACAAAGCCTCTAACTATCGGCCCTCTTGGTAAACCAGAAGGCAACACAACACCTAGAAGGTACTGCACAGTCTCACCTAAGATAGCTAAGAATGGTTGACTGTAAGACTTAGGTGTTTACAGCCTAGGACAGAGTAGGAGACAAAGGGTTTCTTGATTAAGGCCTTGTTCCGCAAACTATTACTGTAATCTACTTGTTCCCAAGAATCACATGCATATAACTCAAAATATAAACATATTCTAATAATGCGTTTGGTTATTCATCAATTGTAGTCATCTATTGCTTGAAAGAAGTTAAAGATATGAAAAAATTCAACACATTACATAGATGTTACCGTGGTTCACCCCTCCTGGGATACATCCACAAATATTTGGCTCTTATCTCTTTTATTATAGTAGTTCTTGATCTCCCTGCGTCGTGTGCTTACAGTTCTCTGCAAAAGTGCGTAAGATCTATGTGAGACGAACTAGATCGCACCAGGATTTGTAGCCTATACTCTAATCCCCATATCTATCTTCCCTCATATCTTTCTTTCTCAACAGATTACAAAAATTGGTTCATACAATTCAAACCCCTCACGTATCGCTAACAACAATACTCGAAAAAATCACTCAATAATGATCGCAATCTTCATAAAAACTAACATAAAATCAACAATGACAACAACAACAAAAAAACAACTACAACAACAACAAAAACCACAACCACCCTATATGATACTTTCGTATCTATATTTATACATTTCGGGCTCTTCATCCACTTACAAAATATTACCAAAACCCTAACCCTTCGTATGGTAGGCTTTTCTCCCATGCGTGTGTTGTTCTTCCTCACACTGTCGCTTCCCTATGTGCATGCTTTCTTGCATTCGTGCATGCTGATATTTTGCCAGTTGTCACTTCAGTTTCCTACACTCTTTCTTTCCCATGATCGTCCTTCTTTCCACTTTGGCCTAATGCCAACAAAGATGCAAGTTGGGTCATAGAACCTGATATTTTGAAGCATGGAAAGACAGTGCAGAAGCTCATGGATATGAGTCCATGAAAATTTTAACCAGAGGAGTACGATGCAGGAGCATCGCCTTCAAAGTCAAAACGGAAGCGTGGAGGTAAAGGAATGACATCTCAGCAATGATAGAATTTCAAATTAGAAATTAACTCAGAATTAAATCGAGTTGTTGAGATATTTTGTAAAGAACATTTTAAAAATGTAACTTGTTTGTAAAGTTGTGAAGGACTGTAAGGGATTGTAGATATTGATTGTTGACTCTTATATGGCAATAATTGTTAGTTATTGTAATAGGAAAAAGTAGGTAACCGCTAAGATTTTGATAGGATAGGTTGCAGAAAGGACAAGAGAGCTCATGGAGCCAGTCCTTAGATAGTTTTTCATTGGATTGTAAAAAAAAAAAAGAACAAACATAGTAGAAAGAATGATATAGAGATCAGAGAGATCAGTAGAATAGAGTAGATTAGAAGAAACATAATGTAATTTGTTTTTATTAAGGAATAGAACAGACATAATTGTCCCAAATCCTTGGACTGTGTTCATTTGATGTATGGATGAATGAATGCTATATTATGTCTGTGTGATTTATTCCATTTTCATTCATGTGTGATTGTTCAAGAAGTGTTAGTATGAAGTTTTGATGAATCTGGATGATTTTCAATTATTTCTCTTTTGACACTAGTATGCAAGGTGTGCATCTCAAACGCAAGGAGTGTGTCGACTGAGTCTCGGAGTGACTTAGAGAACAAAGAAAACTTATACTAGATGCAAGGTTTGCACAACGTCATGAAGTGACCAAGCATCGAAGAACCCGAAATAGAGGAACCGTGAACGCCAGGTGGGCGAGAAGAATTTATTTTCAATAAATCCTTCGATTTGAGTTATCAAAATCCTGAGAATGCAAGGTGTGCGTGGGAAATTGGAATCTATTTAAGGACAAAGCTTAGAAGGAATAACATTTTCCAGAAGTGTGGACGAGATCCAAGAGTTGGATTTGTAGGAGGGGAAAAGGTTCAAAACCTTTGAACACTTAGAAACTCTTCTAAGTCACAGAGAGATTAGAATCTCAAGAGGGAGGAGCAATAGTGGTCGTTGGATCATTGTGTCAAACATCAACAATCATTTGATCAAAGTGAAGTGCACGAGCCTTAGTGCTTCACACAGAGGAGAGAGAAAACTCAAAAGAGATGAGAACTGATATTTTCAGAACCCGAAGAGCCAGAGACCTGAAATAGACTCTCAATTGCTCGATCAATAGGAACAAATCTGAGCCATCAGATTGTTCAAGGAAAAATCCAAGCGTCGGATCCCCCAAGAAAATCTGATTCGCCAGATATCGTGAGATCAGGAGGAGGCGGGTTCGAGGTTTGATATTTCCAAATTTTGAAGGGCCGGAGAGCCAAAGGGAAATGTCCATCGTTTGATTAGTCGAAGCAGATCTCAGCCATCAGATCACTCGAAGTAAATCCTGAGCGTTGGATTACCAAGTGGATCTGAACCGTCAGATCAGCGGCTTTGGGAGATTCATTTGAAAGTTCCTCAGTTGATATTTGAGAATCGCGAAGTCCGAAGGGCCGAAGAAAATATAGACCGTTGGATCCAGGAGGACTCATGTTGACAGGTCGAAATATCTAGAGGAAGGTGGGGTCAAAGTGTTGAAATACCCGAAGCTCGAAGAGCCAAAGAGCTGAGAGTCGTCGATCTACAGGTGGACACTTGTCAACAGATCGCGACCTTCGGGTAAAGTTGTTGTGGAGTTTTGATTGAGACTGAGACTTTCGAACCCCGAAGACATGAAGGGATTGAAATCATTGATCCAGGAGGAGACACGCTTTAGAAGATTAGCAGCTTCGGATAAAAGCAATAGGAAGGCAAGAAGTTGAGATTTGAGATTTTCGAAGGCCAGAAATCTAAAATGACGAGAGCTGTTGATATGAAGGAGGACACGCGGTGCCAGATCTAGAACTCCAGGAGAATACCACTTAACAGTGGCAAGGATTTGAGATTTGAAATCCCCGAAGGGTGTATTTGCGGAGGGGATCGTGGCTGTAGATTCAGGGAGACAGGTGGCCGCAGACCGTTAAATCCGAGGGATCGGAGTACGGAAGGAAGTTGTGTTTGATATTTCAAAATATCAAAGTCCGTAATTGCGAAGAGATCATAGCTATTGGCTCGCAAGAGGAGCATATCTGGACCATTATTCAGACAGTATTGTCAAGATCATGAGATCGATGATCCCATAGAAATTCAAGGATAGAAGTTGTGGGGGTTTTAAAATGTTGAGGGAATGCGTAGTCATGTGGTCATCACCCGAGTTTACATTGAGAGGGGGATTACCTAAAAAGAAGCTAACTCCTAACACTCTAATCTTTCGCAAGAGAGCGAAAGGGTAGGTCGTGGGTGTCATTAAAACCTACACCAAGAAGCCGAAAGGGCCTATGTTTTAATACATAAGGAACCATTAAGGTTCTAGGGAGTCATTGACTCAAGAATTAGAGATCCTTGACCGGGAAGTTGTGCAACCCTACGGGGGAGTAGGGGGGCTGCATCAATGGGGCATAAATGCAGTGATAAGAAATTATTCTACATAGAATCTGAAGAGGAAGAAGATCAAGAATTTGAACTTCCATAAGATCCAACTATAGAAGAGACTACACCAATAATATATTGTCATGCATTGGCTGGCATCAATACTCCAAAAACCCTTGAGATACAAGGATACATAAAAAATAAAAAGGTAATTGTATTGATTGATTTTGGTAGTACCCATAATTTCATCAATTACAAGGTAGAAAAATATCTCAATTTCTTTGTATATCCCACACCAGATTTTCAAGTAATGATTACAGATGGAGGTGCCATAAATCGTTCAGGGAAATTCCATATTATTAAGCTCAACATGTGGGATTATTTTTTGGATAGCCCCATGATTTACATCCAAATGGGTGGTGTCGATTTTGTATTAGGGGTCCAATGGTTACAATCATTGGGAACAATGGAATTTAATTTTCAATATCTTTTCATGAAATATTCCTCATATGGTAAGGAAATTGAGCTTAAAGGTATCCAATGGAAACTCTCTAAAGTGATAATCTCTAATAGCATGGAAAAATTACAAAGAAAGGGACACCAGGGTGTAATTGCACAATCATGTTTGTTTGATGTTCAAACATCTATAGCCCCTGCTCCATCAGATCTCCAAATAATTATCAACAATCATTCCAAGGTATTTGGTCAAATTTGTAAGGGTCTTCCACTTTCTAGATATCATGACCATGGTAATCATTTGCAACTAGGAAGTGTATCACCTAACATTAGGCCTTATAGGTATTCATATGCACAAAAGAGTGATATTGAGCACACGATGCAGGAAAAGTTAGAGGTTGGCATCATTCAACATATCCAAAGTTATTTCTCTTCACTGGTGGTGTTGGTTACAAAAAGGATGGTTCATGGCATATGTGTTCATTATAGACAACTAAACAAAATGACCATCAAATATAAGTTTCATATCCCTATCGTTGATGAATTATTAGATGAATTGCATGGAGAAAAATTATTTACTAAGTTGGATCTTCATTCAAGATATCATCAAATCATAATGAGGCAAGAAGGCATTCCTAAAATATCTTTTAGAACACATGAAGGTAATTATGATTTTTTTGTTATGCCATTTGGTCTTACTAATGCACCTTCAACATTTCAAAGCTTGATGAATTCTATTTTCAATCGCTTCATTAGAAAATTTGTATTAGTATTTTTTGATGACATGCTAATCTACAACAAATCTTGGGAAGAGAATGTCCAACATGTTTATAGTGTATTAAAACTATTGGAAGAACACCAACTTTATGCAAATCCTTCCAAGTGTGCCTTTGGGGTTCAAGAAGTGGAATATTTGGGTCATATTTTATCTCATGAAGGTGTAAAAGTGGACCCTAACAAAATTAAATATATGAGGGAATGGCCAATTCCCAAGACCATGAAGAAACTTAGAGTATTATTAGGATTGATAGGTTATTATCGCAAGTTTTTCAATAACTATGGTCAAATAACAACACATCTAATAACATTATTAAATAAGGAAGCATTTTCTTGGACCGAAGAAGCAATCAAAGATTTTTAAAAACTTAAGAAGGATATGTGTACAACTCTCATATTGGACACACCTGACTTTACAAAAACATTTATTGTGGAGTGTGATGCCTCAGGCCATGGAATTGATGCAATTTCAATGCAAGAACCAAGGCCCCTTGCCTTTGAAAGTGACCAACTTAAAGGAAAAAACTTAGTCAAAACCATTTATGAAAAATAATGTTGACCATACTATATGCAATTCAAAAATGGTGCCCTTACCTAATAGGAAGACACTTCAAAGTAAAAACAGATCATGATAGTTTGAATTACTTCTTGGAGCAATGATTGTCTTCATAATAGAAACACAAATGGGTTACAAAGATTTTGGATTATCACTTTGAAATTATCTATAAAAAAAGGAAAGCATAATGTTGTGGAAAATGTCCTTTCCAAGAAAGAAGAAGAAAGAGAAGGTTCACTATGTGTCCTTTCTATTTTGAAATTTGATTGGGTGGAAGAAGCAAGGATAGAATGGAAGCAATATCAAAAGGTATGCAAGATCATTCAACAACTATATGAGGACCCTATTTCAGTAGATAATTTGTATGGAAGAATGATTTTCTATAGTATTATGATCACCTATATTTATGTAAGAACTCTCAATTCAAATAAAAGGTCCTTATGGAATTGCACACTTCTCCTATAGGGGGACATTCAGGATTCTTGAAAACATACCACACGATCAACAGGGATTTTTTTTGGGAAGGTATTAAAAATGATATTCAAAATTTTGTTTATGAATGTTTGGTCTGCCAATAGAATAAGGGCGATGCAATCAAGAATCCAGGTCTCCTACAACCATTAGTTATACCAATCCAATGTTGGGAATAAGTTTCAATGGAGTTTATTACATGTTTACCCTAATCCGAAGGAAATATTGTCATCATATTAGTAGTGGATTGACTAACAAAGTATGCCCATATTTTCTCTCTTTCTCATCCTTTTAAAGAAAGTACAGTAGCCACATCATTCATGGAAACAATTCAAAAGCTACATGGAGTCCCCAATATTATTGTAAGTGACAGAGATCCAATTTTCACGGGAAATTTATGGACTGAATTATTTTCTTGTTTGGATACTCAATTGGCTCATATCTCATCTTACCACCCTCAATCCGATGGGAAAACTGATCTTGTGAATAAATGTCTGGAAGGATATCTTAATTGTTTTGTATCTGGTAAACAAATAGAATGGGTTAAGTGGTTTCCCTTGGTGGAATGGTGGTACAAAACATCCTTCCATACTTCATAAAAAATGTCCCCATTTTTGGAACTTTATGGGTATCATCCTCCATCCATCACATAACCCTTGAAAGGGAATACAAGGGTTCAAGCAATGGAGGAACACATAGGGAACTAACAAGAGGTCCTCAAACTATTGAAGGACAACTTGGTTATGGCACAAAATAGGATGAAACAACAAGCATATCAACATCACAGTGAAAGGGAATTTGAAGTGGGGGATTGGGTATTTATAAGGCTACAACCATACAAAAAAATGTCCCTCAAGCAACAAAATAAGGAAAATAAATTATCACCCAAATATTATGGCCCCTATAAGGTTTTTCAAAGGATTGGAAGTATGGCTTACAGATTGGAGTTGCCTCCATCGTCACGTGTACATCCAGTCTTCCATGTTTCTTTCTTAATTAAGGTCATAGGAAACAAGATCCTAGTACAAACTATTTTACTAGAGATCAATGAAGAAGGGAAAATCATACTAGAGCTAGAAACAATCCTTGAAACAATAATTAAGCAGCTGATAATCGAGAAATTACATATTACCTCGTTAAATGGAAGAGGCGACATGGGAAGATGATTTCTTCATGCAGAAGCACATGTGATTGGTCAAGTGTTGATGAAAACACTCATTTGAAGGGGAGGGGCATGTTAAGCCCCATATAAACCCCCATGTTATACATAAAACCATTTATTAATCCCTATATATTGAATTATTACATTTCTAGTAGGTTGGATGGAACCCTTCATAGCACCCTTTCATCATAATTGTACCCATTTGTATCATATATATATATATATATATATAATCTCTTATTCTATTCTAAAGTGGACATATTGTAAAAGGAGGTTTGTCCCTCGAAGTGGACTGTAATTATTGATTTTTTGGCATCGTTAAGGCATTGGATCATAAGACGATTTCCTAATTTATTTAATACCATTACACAAGAGATGAGTAAGGGATGGTACTAGGACATACGACTCTATCCTCCAATAGTTCCTAAATGATATTTTATATATCATTGTTTTGTGCAAAAGTGTTCCTACAAGGATACACATTGACACATTGACCACTTGGAACTAGGGGGATACCATGTTCATGCTCAACACATGAATAGGGTGTATCAAATACATAATAATGTTTAGTTAGAACCAAATGTAAATCGGAATGAATATCCTATTGGGGGGTGTCCACCACTTGTATGACACTTTTATCGCATTGAACTAGGAAATAATGGCCATGTGGCCTTCATTATATATAGTGATAATTGACAATTTTAGGGGAACTATATTTAAACACCTTGAGGGTATGTTTCTACCCTTCCTTAATGAAACTCGTATATAAATCATTTAAATCTATGATGACAGTTCCCAAAGTGCATAACCATTCTACACTGAGAACTACATCACAATTTCCCATTTTAATAGAAAACATGTGATATTTGAGATGATACTCACCCATTTGAAGTTTCACATTTTCACATTTTCAACCACATACCACCATTTTTTATCGTAATTTAAAAATTATGTATGGAATGGAAATAAAAATGAGTTTATTCAACCACTTTTCTATGAATAAAATTATGGGTGTTGTCATTGTTAATAAAAAAAACCACCTTGTAGTTCTTGAGGATAAGCCTTTGGCTCTTTGAATTTGTATTTGAGAGTGTATTCAACAAGAACATCTTCTAAGGAATATTGTGGGAACACATCCATTTGAAATAATTTATGTTCTTTAAATTTGTGCCCTTCGAAATACCACTCATCATAATTATAACAAAGTTTGAGGTGTTGGCAATCTACCATATCTTCGAGTGAAAAGTTTTGGATTCCCAAGGGTTGAGAGGTGGAGGGGTTAGTGGTTATTATCAAATGGGAGTGAGTGCAATAAGTAAATGAGGGTATTTTGTTTTGTACATTTATCTCCATCTCAACTTATTTATATCCCTCATAGGCCTCCAAATAGGTAGTAGGGCATTGCATAATGACTTGTGCTCTAATTTCCTCCTTGAGACCACTAATGAAATATTAATATAAAAGGATTAGACAGGCCCTCTGTGCATATTTCCAATTTCTCAAAGGCTACTATAAATTCTATAAATATTCCTATTTGGATTAATTTTGTCAATCATCTCAAATAGTGAGATCATCTCTTTCAAAATGAACATAGATGGCCTTCATAAATTGGCCCCAAGCAATGTAACCTCCATAAGATTTATTATGCCATTTTCATTGTTTTCATCATTTTGGACCTAAATATAACACCCCCATTTTAAGTTTCATTAGGTAATTAGTAATTCCATGGAGAGAGAAATAGTTCTTCATATGAGTAACCCAACCAAGTAGATTGTGTAACACCCCAATTTTAATCCCTGTGAACTAGAATGTATTATGTAAATGTGACATTAGATTGGTGAGTTGGTAAAGTTGAAAGGGGGTTGGAGTGCCTAGGAAATGTAATAATTATATATACATTAATAAAAATAGACTACTAGTTGCAAGACAGACAAGGACACGAGATAGAGGGCTATGATTCCATGAGAGAGGGGGCTTAAGGGGATAAGTATTTTTATTATATTTTATTTGGACATATTGGCTTTAATTGAGAAAAGTGGTTACATGAGATTCTTGGGGGGGCATGTGGTTCTTGTTCTTGTAAGTATATAAAACATGTCTATGGGTTGTTTGGGGGTTATTCCTTCTTATTCATTCATTGTTAATAATGTCATCACTCATCTTCCTCATTCTTTCTCATTCGTGTGCTCTGGGTTGGAGCATGGAAACGAATGGCTCGAGGAGAAGATTCATTATGATATGGTTGTGAGGAATTATTGATCATTCCATGTTGGAATGGATGTCTGCATGCATGATATTGATGGTATTTCTTAAATAAATTCCACAGCTAAGAATCCTTGGAGTTTCTAGCATGGATATTTCCTTACCAGTAGCACTGGATCCCTAGAGAGAAATGGAACAACCTGAGGGACTACATGGCAGAGAAAGGGGTTAATTTATTTGGATTTTGCATGATGAAGGCGAAAGAGAGATGGAAATTAGGATTGTTGTGTGGTTGGGAAACCAAAGAGCTAGTTAGCCACTTGTTGTGTGTTTTATATTTTGCCTAAGACTCGTCCTTGTGGATTCATAGGACTGGTTCAGGGGTGACATTGTTGTTGAGAGTGAATGAACAACAGTGTCTATGGTTGGGAGGAATGTCCTTGGTCTGCATCTAGTTGGTGAATGCTTACTTGAAAGATAAGTGTTCTTTGTGTTTTCTGCATAATTTATATTCCATTGTGTATATTTATCTCTGAGATATATTTTATTGTTCATGCTTGCTAGATATTGTTGTGCATGGCATGCTGTTTCTTATTGGATAGTTGAGCATGAATCATGTTAATTGCATGCCTTGGTTTTATGTTATTTATTAATTAAAAAATAGAATATATTTCTTAATCAGTCTAAGAGGATGCATTTTGGAAGTACCCTGGCAATGGGTACATTTCATATCAACCCCAGATAGATAATTTTGGTATTTGTTATACCAGGTATGATATGAGTTAGTTCGTAATGTTCTTGGAGAGTGTTTTGAAGTAGTGTGGTCAACCTGTGGGTGGTTGGGTACGTTACAGATTGGTATTATAGCTTCTGGTTGAAACACCAGACTGGTATGGGCCATAACAAGTGCGAATTTGAGAAATTCGCTATGGAAAACTTTGATCTAAGAAAATTTGGGGAAAAACAGAAACATTAGAGAAAAATTCCCCAAATTTGTGAGGAGATTTGAGTTTTGAATAATTCAAACTTTCTAAGAAGTTTAATAGATTCAATCTGTAGAGTTGCAGAGCCGAATTCGACCTTGAAGGTCTAAAAACTAAAAATTTAATGGTTGTTGTATCATGGGGCAGAGTTAAGAGAATCAACGACCGAGATCATATTCTATCTCGAGATCGACAACCTAGACTCCTAGAAGAATTTAAAATTTGATCAAGTTTAAAAGCTTGAAAAAGTTACCAGATCAACAGTTGAGATTCATTTCGATGGTTTGGAAAATGAGGAAGATCGATGGTCCGTGTTCATTTTTGGTCATTTGGGAAGTCAGAGGAAATCGACAGTTGAGATTAATTGGATTGGGAGATTGATGGCCCAGATTCACCCGGGTTTTCGTTGAAAATTGCTAAGTATTGAAATTCATCAACAAAAACCTTTGATGGTCACACATAGACAAGTTTGGTGAAGTGTCGAAGTTTGGCCAAGAGACATCTTCAATTGTCGATGATCAATGGATCAGGGATTGGTGACTTTTGGAAAAGTTTTAATTCGGACAAAGGAAATCTATGTTTGTCGATGTTTGATGAAGGAAATAAAGGTGATGACATGTCATTCCATGTCATCATCCATGTGTCATGCCATGTCATCCCAATTGATGCCTTAGGATGACGTGCCATGCCAGGTCATCAGTCATGTGTCATTCCATATCAGCATAGTCAATCACCGATGGCTAGGGTCTAGTGATATTTGTGAACAATATTGGTTTTTCGAGGAAGCTGATCGATGGTTGATGGCCAATGATCGGACATTGACGGGATTCCTGGGTGACTTTTGGTTGCACACAAAAACAACCAATGGTCGATGGTCGATGATCGAGCATCGAGGAGATTGGTGGGAAGGTTTGGTTTGCAAAGGAAATAATATATCCTTGATATTTTATTGACGATATATAATATATCAATGGTCCAAAATGCTTTCGATTTGAGACCGACGGTAAAGATCGCACTTAGGCAAAATTGTTCCATAGTTTCAAAAGAAATAAAAAAATGAGTCTGGAGTCATTTTCTTATTTTATCCATAATTGAGCATATTAAGTAAGATTGGGATTAAACAGATGGGTTTTTTCCATAGAGAGGATATCTACAAAATTTGCAGAGAACACCATTGTCCCTTTCTGCTTGGAATTGTTAGAAAATGCAAAATAATGGTTTTTAAAGATCTGGGTCTAGATCATTGGCAGAGGTCCAGATTAAGATAAAATTGTTGGAGAGTGTCTAGAAAGTAGGCACATAAATAAATAAAAAAGGAATTGAATAAATACTAAGGGTATTGGAATGGGGATACCGAAATAGGCCAAAATCCACAATTTTAGGCCTTTTGAGGGATTTTTGAGATTTTCATACGAAAAGTGACCATAGATCACAAAACTGGAAAATTTTATTTACTCAAAATTTTATATACCAATCAATACAAACAAATCTGGTTTAGTGAAAGTTTTCCTGAAGTGCACAGATTGAGAGATAGTCAGTTTTGCTAAAAATTCCAAGTCTAGAAAAGGGGGTTAAAAAGGACAAAGTTGCAAATTCTAGATTGTTGTAGTTTTTTGTTGGTGCATCAAATAGAAAATATGAGAGTCATTATGAATTCCTTGGAATTATTTTTATGTATGTCTCATATAAATTTTCTCTAGTACCTGACATGTTTTCTTCTGCAGTTGATAGAAGTTGGTACTTCAATAAAATTACACTAGTGGAGAAAATGCACAAAAAAGTTGAAAATGGATTTTTCAGGAAGCCATAACTATCAGATAAGATATTAGATTGGGGCATAAGTATAGTTTTTGGAAAGCTAATTCAGAGGAGAATAACCATGAATTATTATAATTTGGAGAATCGTGACATAATTCTTCAGGAATTGAGCAGAAAAAAGAACGTGTAGCATTAATTGACAACAAATTTGACATGCATAATTCTAACAAAAATGGGTGCTTTCACATTTTGTAGAATTAGAGATTTAACCGGATAAATTCAAGCCTAGGATTGGATATCAAAGTCATGGAAGCATGAAAAATCTTGTAGAAGTGGGTTGAGGCAATGCTATAGGAAAAGTAATGAAAAACGGATAAAGAACTCAAGAAGAGTGAAACTAAAGAATTATTATTTAGCTGATATAGAATTTGAATGAATTGTTTATACAACAACAAGAATCCTCACATAGGGCATGAAGCCAATAGGTAAATAATGTCCTTAATGAGATTAGAATGGAAAAGTAAGACTCCATAGACTTGAAGGTAGATATGCATCCATAGTTGCAAGGCTTGATGTGAAAGAGAACATGCAGCTTAGGAGGTGATGTGTGAATCATATCTATGTGAAAATCACATGAGTGATTGGGAAGGATTTCCTAGATATGATTTAGTTACTTGCCTAAAAGTACTCAGAACAAGAAATCCACTTACAATATCATAATTCACAGTGGAAGTAGGATACCAATGCAAAGAAAATCAAGGATAAAATAATGAAGGTTCTTTCACTTGAAGAGTGCCAATGAATGAAAATAGACTTCCATTGGGAATGGTATTGAGTGGGAAAAGTATGGCTTCACAGAGAATTGTTAAATGAAGTGAAGACAACTTTTTCCCAAAAATTGAAGTAATCCAATGGACAACTAGAAGTAATAATAGGAATGTGGAATGATTGTGGGTAAGTTGAATTCAAGGATGTTTTGATAGTAGAGTGATGGAATGTTGTTATGTACCTCATTCCAAGGTGCTGGAATGTTTCATAAATGTAAAATTTGGATATGAATTCTTAAGAGAAGTTGGTGTAAATAGAACACATTGGTTGTATTGCAAAATGTCCAAGAGGAACTTGGTTGGAAAGTGTTCAGACTAGGGATTAGATGAGCAGAATGGGAGCACACAAGGCATCCAAGATCTAAAGAAATTCACGGAAAACCAACTATAACATAAATATATAAGTGAACTAAAATACAAATTCACTAGAGTGCATGATTCATAAAATGAATTTGAAATGCATATGCATTAGTAGGCATGTGGACAGTGAATGCTTGTTGCATATGGATGTGCATTTGTGCATATGTACATACTTGGATATGCATATGGCATGCTTGTGGATTTAGAATAGTCTGTTATTACGCAATAATGATGTTATGATAATTAAGTATGACTAATGATGGATTATGTATTCAGGAAAGATGATATAACATGGTTAAATATGTGGATGATGTTATTTCTTATGAATTCCATCTATGTGAAGACCCATGAGGGTGGTAGGAATGGTGATAAAAAGGATGGAGGAGGAAGCCTGCAAGCTTCTAAAAATACCAAATAGTCAAGTAGCATCAAGTAGGTTGATAACATCCATGCAGATATGCATTTGATTGCTTCCAATGTTGAAGGGAATTGAGGTCATAATTCCCTTAGTTAATTTTCAAGATTTAAATTGATACATAATAGTCGAAGGTCTAGAGTATGTAAATGTTGTTGATTCTAGAATTCATTTAGATAAAATGTTAGTTGTATATTGTGTTATGATTGGTTATGAGATCATAACAATGTCAAATCAAGAGACATACTCTTGCAATAGTAATGAACACCCATAGGGATAGTCATGTGTGAAACCATGATCTGATTGGATATGGAAAGGCTATAATGATATGTGAGTGCTCAATGGATTCTTCGGTATAGTTGATGTTTGGACTGTAACTTTTTTTCCGACATTGAAGAACACTTAGGAATTATGTTTCTTTGTGTTGTGTATGGGATGAAGATGAGGGTATCCAAATATTTGGGTAGTATTGGGAAGAGTTTGGATGATGTGTTGAGGCATTAGCCAGACCTTCCAACTCACTGTGGTGGAATGCATGACATAGTTATGTGGTATTATGTGGTAAATGAAAGGATGCATTGTGTAGATGTGGCCATGGGTATTGAAACATCGATTTTTATTTTATTGGTAAATAATTGTTGCATTATGAAAATGATGTGGCGATGAAAATGCATAATGATGGATAGCTATATTATATTTAATATGAATACTAATTGAAGGTGATTGAACTGTTGTTGTTACAATTCTGAGATCACTTTTTGGAGTTGTTAAACATATTACAAGTGGTATTAAAGGAATTATTGAATGCATTTTGGTAAATGCATGTATATATTATATTGCATAGAAATGATTATCTAACAACTAAAATGATGTGATTATTTCTAAATCATGAAGTTGAGAACACTTCAGGAGATGTTAGATATTGCAACAAGAAAGTTGTAGGTTAAAATAGTTACATAATGATGAATTACAAAAAATATCTATCGAGGAAATAGACTAATAAAAGTATTGATGGATATAATAAAGAAAATATTGGCTGATATTACATGTGTATATTATGATGGGTTCATTCTAGTTACTAGTTGGATTAATGGAAGTGATTGAATTGGTGTTGTAATCAATTCTGATATCACTTTGTGAAACCTTGTAATTTTTGCCATGAAAATGTATATTTGTTAGGATATGATAATAGATTGTTTGGATGTGTAAATTGAGGAAATTGTAGGTAGAATGGTATTGGATATGGCAGGGATGTAAGTCATGAGGAAGACCGATATCTACAGTTGCAAAAGACAAACATTATGAGTAGAAAATTCATGCCTAGAATTTGTTTTTCCTGTATAAAACATATTTGAGAAATTAAAAATTGTTATGATATTCTAACAATTGGTTTGGTTGATTGAAAGTTGAGGAAATTGCAGAAATAACTGTCTTGGGTATGGTATTGCTGTGAGATATAATAAATATCGATGCCTGCTACTGCAATATCCAAATAAATTATGAGAAAGAAGATCATGCTTGGAAATTATGTTTTCCTGTATAAAACATATTTGACATTTATGATGATATCTCATGATGAGTATAAACTATATAGTGGGTATTATTTGATAAAGATGACCCTTTTACATCAAATAACTATCCACTATCTATCTAATGAACCTTATTCAAATAACATGGTTACATACATTAGTTGACTAACTCCGAAGTACCCTAAAATAGGGAGGTTAGGATAAGCCCCTAACAATATATATGGAGAGTATATATAAATAAAATGGAGTGTAATGTACTAGAAAAATGGAATTTATGATGTGGATTGTAATTTACGTGAAGAGTAGTCTAAACGTTCTACCTTTTAGGGGTTTTCTGGCTACTTTTTCCATTTGATTTTTCCCGAAATCCGATGATGAATGGTTGGATATGCATATTTGAGTGGCTAAGTTTGTATAATCTGAGTGCCCAGGAGGTTTTTTAGCATGTTGAATCCATTTATGCATTCAGGAAGGAAATTTAAACAACAAAAATAGAGATTTTGTCCAAATTTACATCGTCGAATTCCAACCAATTCGTTCCATAAAACCCAAAAGGTAGAACATTTAGCCAATGCCATTTATGTGATATGGAGTGAAACATTATAAATAAAAATGACCCATGGAAATAAAAACAACCTTTTGTAGATATAATTGATTTTTTTTGTAAGTTAGAAAATTATATTAAATCCTGCAAAAGATGGAGATTACAACTGTCTATCTTTCATGTTCATACATGGAAAGATTTCCCTGATGGGAAACCAATGCTGCCACTTGGCCGAAATATACATGTAAAATTTGCAAAATGGTAAATCTATAGTGCCATGAAGGGTATAGTTTATGCATGCTAGACTGAGATAAAAAAAAACTGAACCCAAAACAGAATGCCCTCGCATGGCCAAGACAACAAAACTAAAAACATAGAACCAGGAAGCCTGAACCAAAGGCATAATTAACTAAGTTCTGGGGTCAAACCTCTGCCCTATGAAAGCCTAGTGCACCTGCAAATTATCTTTGTCAAGCTTATCTCTATCCGAGATATCTTGTCTGGGGTCATGTAGGAAAGTCCTCAGAAGGTCCACGTGACACCAACACTCTATTTCTGTGCTCTGCAACTCATTGATGGTCATCTTGACATATTCTAAAACACACTTGAGGTCATCCAGGGACTCCTCGAGAGCTACTCTTTCTACACAACGAGAGAAGGATGAGGATAGCTTAGGGGAAAGAGGGGAGTCAGAGGAAGAGGTGGGGAAAACAGAGGAGGGAGATGAGGAAAAAGGAGCAGTGGAGGTGAAGGGAGGCGGAGGAGGAGGGTGGTGAGGGGGATAAAGAAAAGGTGGAGGGCAGAGAGGAGGTTAGGGGGGTGGTGGAGCGAAACCAAGTGAATTTCCAAAACTGTTGAACCATTCGATTTGACAGGCAAAGGGATTCGAAAGCAGGGAGAGGTCCAGGGTACTTTCATGATTTAGCTGAATAGGAATGGGAGCTACAATGGGTTTCAGGTTGGGGACACCTTCGGTTTCTTGGGGAGAGCCAGTGTCGTGCGCTACCCTTCCTTTGGACGCATGCCAGGTCACTCCCCTCTTCGATTTTCCCCTAAGATGAGGCATAGAATTAGCCTCAGGACACTAGACAAAGATCGCGCAGATATAATGCGAGGGGTTCGTCCAAACCAGCTAGAAACCGAGACTCTGCAATACCTGTGGGGAAAAACTAGAAATCGAAGACTAGAAGGGTGACAGGAGATCGAACCAGAATGATAGGATGGTGTCAAAAACCATGAAGGGTTGAGACTTTGGAGGCCGAGGATGTGACTGAAATTTGCCGCGCCTAGGCTTTGGCCTAAGACCTCCATTTCTGAACTGGTGATGGGACTGCAACGTCGTCCATCCCATCCCCATTAAAACTCCCACGAAGCGAGACATGAAGAGCTTGCAACAGGCTGGCATTGAGTGAGGGTCGAGAAATGATGATAGGGGATTTAATTGCATGAGGTGACAGTAGAGGGGGGGTACATCTGAGTCAGCTCTAGGTGGAAGGAGGTCTAGCCAAGTGGCCTCCCCTTTGTATGTCCAAGTGTTGAGCCCGAAAAAACCCTATCCGAGGGTTGGTCCTTGTTTGTTAGCCATATTTCTACAAGAAATCATGAAGGGATGGGTAGGAGAAGAGGCTAGAGGGCACGGGAAATATCCTTCCTGCAAGTCTACCCGAAAATTTGCCAACATTTATGCAACTTGATTGGTTGTTCTTAGAATGTGGGAAGGAATAATTACCCACTGAGGCTGGAGAATAGATTTGATTTTGATTAGTCTGTTCATGAGTCTCAAACTTGGAGATATTTTCTCTGGGTCTGCTTCGTTGAGGAGATGAGAGAGGAGATTGATGAGGATATGTGAATCACCTTTTGTTATGATGGGGGAAAGCCCTTGATCTTTGGATGCTTGCAAACCTTTGAGGAGTCCCCATATTTTTGCTACATTTCTGGTGTTGTGCCCCAGATTCCCAACAGTGATGTGGAGGATTTCCCCTTTGTTGTTGTGAATGACTGCTCCATATCTTGTAGGTCCCAGATTCCCCTTGGAGGCTCCATCAAAATTTATTTTTTGTAAGCCTTTTTGTGGTGCCTCCCAATGGGAGGGGATAGTTTTACGACTAAGAGCTATAGAGGGGGCTACGAGAAGGGGAGGGAAATTGAGTTGCCAGGAATTGAGGATGAGATGCTCATTCATTGGACAATTTAAATCCTGGTTTGTCCAATGGTGCAAGTAGATTGTTTCTTTGATATTGGAGTGGATTTTGGTCCATAATTCTTGCCAATTCCTAGAGGTCGATTTAAAGATTCATCAATTCGGTTCCTTCCAAATTTACCAAAGAATGAAGCCAGGAAGATGCTGCCAAATTCTGTTTAGGATAGGGGGTTGAAAATTTGACTCTCACCATCCCTCGATTATCTCCCAGATTCCTGTATGGTTCCTATCCATGGTTCTCATGATGATATCACTGTGATCCCAGATGCACGAACTATAGGAGCATAGATTGAGAAGACGATTTTGTGTTTCCTCCTCTATACCGCATAGGTGACACCAATAAGGGCCAATAAATCCTCTTTTTCTTAAATTGTCCCAAGTGAGAATGCTATTGTGCATCATTAACCAAAGGAAGGTGCTAATTTTTGGCCAAATCTATTCTCCCCAAATTTTGCCCCAGACCTCTTATTTTGGTAAGGATCTATGGCCTACCCTTAGGAGGTAAGCTTGTTTAATGTTGTAGGTGTCGGTGGTGGTGTGACCCCATATGAGGATGTCTTCCCCTTGTTTACTAAATATTTTCCTTGAGTTAAGGTGATCCAATAATGGTTGGACGTTTAATTCACTAGGGATGTTCAGAGCTTCATGGGAGTTTTTCCATTTGCACCAAGTGTTCCTTGTAACTTCCGGAGTTTAGTATTCGGAAATTTTGAGGAGGCCCACTTCTATTCTAAGGGGAATGAAAGTGCTCAGAGTGGGATCAGAATTCAGGGTTGGAAGTTGTTTCCAAGAATCGCTCCAAAAGAGGGTTGAATTCCCACTCTACAATTCCCAAAAGGAGTGATCCATTATGAGTCCCTTGTTGTTCCTAGCCATGTTCCAAATGAGAGAGACATGGCTCTGAACATTCCACCTGATTAGCTCCCTTTATGGGGTGGCTGGTGTATATTGTTTACTCTAGAGGTGCACCCAAAGGTATTGAGGTATTTTTAACCATCTCTACCAGATTTTTGCGTTGAGGACCTTGTTGAGGAGAGTTGGGTCTCTGAGATCGAGAACCCCTTCCTTCTTCGGTCTGCATACTTTTTTCCAGCTAACCAGAGTCATTTTGCGCCCTTCTTTGGTTCCCTGCCACAAGAAGCTTCTTTGAACATTCCTTAAGGTGATGAAGACAAAGTTTTGGGAAGCTAGAGATGAGAAGGCATAGACTAGTAGGGCTTGTAGGACGAACTTGAGGAGTATGAGGCAACCAGGTAGATTGAGGGAGTGGAAGGACCATAGGGAGAGTTTCTTTCAAAAGTTGGAGAGGAGAGTGTCCCAAGAGGTATTTATTAGCGGGTTGACAATGAGGGGAATGCCAAGGTATTTGGAGGGGAGGGAACTCTGAGTAAACCCCAGGAACTACGCAATGTGGAGTTGGATCTGGATGGGCGTATTGAAGAAGAAAATTTGGGATTTGGAGAGATTGACTTCCATGCCCAAAGCATAAAAAAAAACATTGATAATGGAGCGAATGTGAAGCGCTTCTCAGATTATGGTTACCCCCATTAGGAGTATGTCGTCCACGAACTGATTGTGCGAGATGGGGAGAGAAATTCCATGGGGTGTGAGGCTAGAGAGGGAGTGATGTGTAATGGCTTCTTTGATGGATCGAATCAGCCCTTCCACCATTATAATGAAGAGGAAGGGTGAAAGTGGGTCCCTTTGCCTTATTCCTCTAGAGGGGGAGAAGGGTTTGGTGGGGATACCATTGACTAGGATGGATAACAGGGATGATGAGGTGAGGTTGACTATCCAAGAGACCCACAAGGGATCAAAACCAAAGGCGAGAAGGCTTGATTTCAAGTAGTTCCATCTTAATTTATCAAAGGGTTTAGAAAGATCCAACTTTATAATCATACCTGAATACTTGGTCATATGAAGCGAGTGGATTACTTCATGAGCCAAGATAACACTATCCATAATCTGTCTGCCCTCCACATAGCCCGAATTTTCTAGAGAAATTATGAAGGGAAGAATGGGTTTAAGGCACTTGGCGATGATCTTCGTGAGGAGATTATAAATTACATTGCAGAGTGAAATAGGATGGAAGTGCGAAGGGGAGGTAGTTTTGTTCTCTTTAGGAATGCGAGTGAGAAAGGTAACATTGAGGGATTGAAGGACCTACCTAGATCTTATAGAATCCTCTATGATTTCCCAGATGTCTTCATAGATGATTCTCTAGCTGTTGTGTAAGAAGTATGAAGTAAACCCATTCGACCCAATAGCCTTTCCTAGCAGGGTATCCCTTAGGGCTTGCTCAAATTCTTCTTGAGTAATGGGGCTCATCAAAAGCTTGTTCTGCTCTTTAGTGACCTCCTTAGGGATATGCTTGAGGATAGATTCAATTTCAAGCGATCGATCTGTGGGAGGTTTCGTAAGAAGGTTTTTGTAAGAAGAAAGTAATTCCTTTTCTATATCAGCATGTTGTTGAATTTCTATTCCTTGTTTTGAGACCAGGTGAGTAATGTGATTGGTTTGTTGACATTGGACCATTGATCTATGAAAAAATTTGGTGTTTTTTTTTCCCTCTTTGAGCCATTGGATGCGATATTTCTGTCTCCACAAGATTTCTTCTTGCGCTTGTCTTTCTACCAAGTGGTTGTGAAGTAGAGCCTCTTTCTCCTTTAGATAAACACTGAGACCTTGAGATCTAATCTGTTGTTGGAGGCTTTGTATTTGTTGATTGAGAATTTCTTGATCATGAAATATGTTGCCAAAAGTGGTCTTATTCCATTGTTTCAGATGTTGCTTGAGATGTTTTAGCCTCTATTGAAATCTGTACATAGGGGTACCTGTTTAGATTGCAGCTTCTTTCCACCAGAGCTTGATGTTAGCTTAGAAATCTGGGTGTGTCAACCAGAATTTTTCAAAGCAGAATGGTTTTTTTCCCAGGGTGCCACTAATGTTTATTGATAACAAAATCAAGCAACGATCTGATCCCGGAGTGTCAATCACAATGGCATTCCAAGACATTCCATCCAACATGATGGATTTTGATATTAGAAAATGGTATAATCTACTAGAGACACGCTGAGTCCCCAAGCGTCTATTGGATTAGGTGAAAGGACCGTTATTTGTTTCTACATCAATGAGATTCAAAAGGCTAATGGTTCGGTGGAACTTCTCTCTTTCATTTCCCAGCATGCGTGTGACCCTCTTTTTTTCCTCCAAACCTGTTATCATATTGAAATTTCCCCCAAGGATCCATTGTTGGGGGCCGATGTGATTGGAAATCCATTCTAAGTAATGAAGGAAGGCTTCCTTGTCTCCCTGTCTAGTGGGTCTGTAGACATTCGTGATGTATTCGTGTTTGTTTGAGCCAATGAGATGAAAGGAGGTTGTGATGGTCCAGTTGGAGGAGAAGAAGTCATCCAACAAAATTGTGGCTGGGTTCCAGAGCACTACCAGCCCTCTCGCTGCCCCCTTAGCATCAAATTCAACCTGATTGGCTTGTTTCCAACATTTTTGAAGAATGAGTGAGGCTTCTTTTCACGGGCATTTAGTTTCTTGCAATAGTAGAATGTCTGGTTGTTCCTTCATTATTATTTCTCGAAGCAATCCTTGCTTGCTTCTTGCGTTGAGACCCCTTATATTCTAGGATAGAATATTCATCAAGATGATCAGGGTTGGAGGGGAGGAAAGATGTCTGAGATCAGATGGATCTGACCTGAGTTTACTAGGAAATTTCCCACATCTTGAATGAGATGATGTTTTGGTTTCCTGCCTCTTTTTTTCTCATGTTTTGCAGGTTTGTGTTGATCCTTCAAGGTGCCTTTTTGTATTATGATATTTTTGTTGGCGTGGGCTGATCCTCCTACTAATGAGTTGAGAAAGACTTTGTGGACCTTGCGCAGCTGATCTGATGGTATAATATACAACTATTGTTTTTGGTAGGCTTTCTCTAGATGTGCCATATCTATTCCTACGAGCTTCTGATATTCCATATCTATGTGTGGGTCTCCAATTTCTGATCCAAGGTTTGCAGGAAGAGAGGCCTATGAGGGGGGGATTTGGAAAGATCCTGGAGTTGAGGGGGTGGGGTTTGAGGATCATTGGGTTGGCACTGGGATTGCGGGGTTTGTCAAGGGGTCGGCGAGAGTGTTGGGAATACCTGACGGGGTCTGAAGGGCTTCAAAAGAGTTACTGGTTAAGGGTCTAGAGGGGGGCAGGGAGGGGGGGGGGGTCTTTTGTCTTGGTGCCTACGTTGACCTGTGACTTGGATAAAGTCATCCTTGGATTTGTCGAGATCCTCTGGATTGGATTTGTTGGGGTTATTTAAAGTACATTCAAAAAAGAGGTGACCATGCTCGTGGAATTATCGACAGTGGAAAGGGATGTGCTCATAGTCTATGGTTTGGGACCATTGTTTGTCTTGATAATATAGGGTTATGGCTCTAGGGAGAGGTTTGGAAATATTCAAATATACACAGGTTCGAGCATAGGTGGTGTACCTTCGTTGTTTTGTTGCCTCCGAGGCTTTGAAATATATGCCAATCATGTTGTCAATTCCTACAAGAATTACTTCCAGCCAGAACTCTTAAGGAAGTGAATAGAACCTTAGCTAGACCTAGGCATGTGTGAAATATTCCTTCTCAGAGCTGAACCTTTCTGTCCAGAAATGGAGGAAAAGACCTATCAAATTGTAAAAGTACGGACCTCCTTCAAAGATTTTGTTTATGTTCTGCAGGTTGTGCAAGATAATAGTGAATAATCCTTTTGATCCAAGTTGGAGGTCATAGTGGCCCTTGGGCTTCCACCAATGTTGAATCCATTTTACTAAGTCATTTTCTGATGGCCATAAACCCATAAATTTACCTATCAGGGTGAAGTCCCTCGTGTATTTTTTTTGGTCTTCTATTCTTGGAGAGATGATGGTATATTTGGAGCTATCGGGGCCTGTGGGATACATTTACTTGGTTCCCAGGTGAAATTTGTTTTCAGGGGATTGGATTCTAGATCTATTTCCATCGGTTTCTCCTTCGACATATCTTCCTCCCAGATGATGTTGTGCATTCCAGTCGGAAGTTTGAAGGTCGGGCGCTTGAAATGTTTGAAGCCTTGCTCCAAAGATGCGACAGAGATGTAAGAGGGGCCCATAGGCCCGCCTTCCTCGGTCTCCATGGCCGCAATAGTAGAATGCATGGTGACGCGTGCAAGGTTCGTGAGTGAAAAAATTCGACCGATATTTTTGTAAATATAATTGTTAATTGATATATGAAAAAATATTATTTAAACAAGATTTGTAGGTAGCATACTTGTCGTAATTAAATAATGGTATTTTTTCAATGGTGTACCTAAAAAATAAGTTCATGAATATTATACCTCTATTGAAAATGAACAAGCCAACATTTCTACTTACCTTGAATATGAACAGGGCCTACACTTTGGCTACTTTCATATAAGGTGAAAGGATGTGTCATGAAAATGATGCAGACTTCATAGCTTTATTGAATATGAACAGGGATAGCATTTTGGCTACCTTCATAGGCTGGATGAATATGTTATAAAAACAATGTCAAATTGCATTTGTTGTTGTAAGTGGATCCTCCAAAGAGAAAAAAAAGGATATGTTAAAAACAAAATCTACATAATTATGTATATCTTAAGCCTTTGCAGTGAGAAGAAATATAAAATTAAACACAAAATTGAAAAAAAACACAAATTAATTGTTGGATTACTGAGAGGGGGGGTGAATCAGTAATAGAGAAATTATAATCCTTTTTAAACCAAATAATCCAATTTTTATATCAATTTAGAATTATCATCCAATAATGAGCAATGAACAAATGAAAAATCATACACATACATAGTACACTAGTGTTTTACGTGGAAACCCAAAGAGAGAGAAAACCACATAATGCTTTTTCTTATATGTCTTGAAGAATTACCTTCATTGGAAGCACCAACTTCCTTTGTTTTCTAGCTGCAACTGGAAGGATGCTCCAACCCCCTAGTTTCTCAGGCTACAACCTAAGGGAATATCCAACTCCCCATTTCTTTGGCTACAACTAGAATGAGGCTACAACCCCCTATGTTCTCTGACTGCAACTAGAAGGTGGCTACAACCACATGTCCTTGCCCCGTCCAACCGACTTGAAGTAGAAGTAGAATGATGAAACTATTGTCACACTATCACTGTGTGATATACCATTGTAAACTTGTACCAATAAACCTGAACCATGCATCAAACATGCATCAACCTATACCTCAACCTGTAATCAACCTGTACCATAAACAAGTGCATCAACCATGCACCAACCTGTACCAAACAACCTGTAATCAACCTATACCATAAAAAAGTGAAACCAACCATGTAATCATTATGTACCAATCATGTTTCAATTACTCATCAACTATGACTCATCAATATGTACCAACATCATCAACTATACACCTCATGTATGTGCCAACTCATCAACTACTTGTCTCAACCATG
>JZKD02S1854427.1:345596-366572 GCA_000966675.3 Picea glauca
TTCCTTAACTTTAACAACAAGAGACTAGCATTTTCATCAAACTTTTCTTTAGTCTCACATGACTAGTTTTGGATTAGTCAACAACCCTAACTTGAAATAATCATAACTTTGTACCAGTAGTGAATAAATATATGAAACTGATACACAATGTTCTTCAGTGTGTTTTATGAAATTCATCGATCTGTCACTACTTGGAACCTCTCATAAAATGAGTTATATAAAAAATGGCATACCTTGATGAATTCTAGCTTATTCTAGAGATCAACGTTGTAGAGAGTTCCCCGCACAGAATATTTATTGAATAGATCTGACACTTTTACACATAATACTAAATAATGTAATCTATCCAACACATTTGTTCTTAATGAATTTGGATCTGTAATTATGAATAAGTTATGATGTTTTTACTCGAAACACATGTTTTAGACTAGTTTCAGGACTAGCCACAAACCCTATTTTCCATGGAGTGTAACTCCAAAAATAAAATGACCCACAAGCTGAATTTTTTACCAAAGATACTTGGATAGGTTTTCTCAATTGCATATAAATTTCACGATATGAAGAATTCTAGAAAAAAAATTATTGCGAAAATGGTGAGATGACCTGTAAATAACATACCTTAGAAAGCATCATCAAAATAATTTATCCTTCCTTGAATTTCGGCCTTCGTTTCGTCACCTTCCCTCATAAATTTGGCTTATATATCCTTTGGTTATCTCATAAACCTATATATATTCAATATTCTCAAGTGTGATATAAAATTAAAGAGCATTGCCTCTTATTTATACTCTCCAAGTAGCTTCCTTAAAAACATCTTCTAGGTCACTTTGCCCACTTTCCTTATTTTAGAGTTAACCCACTTCTAATTTATCCATTAAATTTATTATTTAAATAATTTATTTTGTATTCACTTTGAATTATAGTACAATTATAACTTCACTTTATTATTTACCTTCTAAAATATCTTAAACCACTTTGACTACTTTGACCTTTTAGGGCTTCTAGATGGCATATGAGGGTCCTCCAACTTTGTAAGGCCATAACTCTCAAACCGTGAGGAGTTATGTGACATTATACATACCACCAGAAATGGCATGACATGTACTATCCATGTAGAATAGTATTACCTTAAAATATATCAAAACTCATACCATTATCCATGAAACAAACTTGGGTTCATTACCCAAACATGGGTTCTCCAACTTCTCATGGACATAACTCTAATCGTGAGGATTTATGTGACGTTCCACATACCACCGGAAATGTCATGACAAGAACTATCCATATAGGATAGTTTCACTAAAAAATTCACTAACCTTCATCTCATTAGTCCACAAATAAGCATGGGTTCTCTAACCATACTTCCTGGATAACTCAATCCGCAAAGCATCTTCCCATGAGGGATTTCACCATAAGGGGACCACTTTGGAGTTCATCCATTTCTACTTATTATCAAACATGACAAGACAATAATGAGTCATATTTAAATCAAGAAAACGTAGGTCCATTACCCAAACCTTTGTGCTACCGGTCTTTCTTCAAGGGTTGACATCAATGACAACCAACCTTAATCAACAATCTCCCCCTTTGGCATTGATGGAAACACTTTGATGCAAAACTGAAATTCTGTCATGGAATACTGAAGTCATATCACTCATGCCCCCGCTAGAAACATGCCTCTATCCTCTGCATATCTATGACCATTTCTCCCCCTAGAACCATGCCTCTATCCTCTACATCTGATGAATCTCTCCCCCTTTTTCATCAATGGCAAAGGTATCTTTCCATCCGGGGTTGCTCCCCCTAACTAAATTATCCTCTTTATGGTGCTTCCTCGTGTACATATAATATAAGATAAGAATTCAAAAGCATTCATTTTGGAGTATAAATAACTCTGAGTCTCTGGCGAAGATACTCAAAGGCTTCCCATGGAAGTGGTTTTCTAAAGATGTTTGCCACTTGTTCTTTTATGCCCACATACTCAACTCTAATGTTTTTTTCTGCAACTTGTTCCCATAGAAAGTGATACTTGATTGGAATGTTCTTTTTCTTGGAGTGCATCACCAAGTTCTTTGAGATATTGATGGCACTTTTATTATCACAATATATTGGAATGGGCTCATCATACTCAACCGATATATCTGCCAAAGTTTGTTTCATCCAAAGAACTTGTGTACAACATGCTGCTGCTACAATATAATCTTCCTCAACTGTAGATAGAGATACTGATGATTGTTTCTTTCTTATACATGATACTAAAAACTCACCCAAGTAGAATATTTCTCCACTGGTGATTCGTCGGTCATCAATACAACCTGCCCAATCTACATCTGTGTAGGCAATAAGAGATAGATCCTTTCCTTTTGCATACCATAATCCAAACTCTTATGTTCCTTTGAGATATCTGAAAATTCTCTTCACTGCTAATACATGTGATTCCTTTGGTGTTGCTTGAAATCATGCCACATGTCCAACTGCCTGCATTACATCTGGTCTAGATGCTGTCACATATAGTAGGCTGCCAATCATTGACCTGTATTGCCTCTAATCTGCAGACTTTGAATCATCATCTTTGCTTAACTTGCAACTGGTTTGCATGGGAGTGATCATTGGTTTGCAATCTTCCATTCCGAACTTATTTAACATTTCTATGATATACTTGGTTTGATAAATAAAAATTCCTTGTTTGCTTGGATGCATCTGAAGTCCCAGAAATAAGGATAGTTCTCCAAGTAATGACATTTCAAATTCATTCTTCATATCCTTTGATAATTTCTAGCTTAACCTGTCATCATCACTACCAAAAATAATATCAACATAAACTTAAATTAATACAATATTACCTTGACTTACCTTGATGTAGAGGTTGATGTTTGCACTTCCTTTTCTGAACCCTTATTGCAATAGATATTTATTCAGTCCAGAGTACCATGCTCTAGGAGCCTGTTTTAGACCATACAAGGCCTTCTTTAATTTTCACACATAGTCTGCATTTTCTGACAATTGAAATCCTTTTGGTTGTTCAATGTAGACTTCTTCTTCAAGTTCCCCATTCAGAAAAGTTGATTTTACGTCCATCTAATACACTTTAATATTTTTGGAGCATGCATAAGCTAAAAGAAAACATATTTCTTCCATTCTGGCAACTGGGGAAAATGTCTCTTCAAATTCGATTCCTTCAATCTGTGCATATCCTTTACATACCAATCTATCTTTGTTCCTTGTAACATGTCCATCTTCATTCAATTTATTCCTGAAAACCCATTTTGTGATGATCACATTCTTATTCTTTGGTCTTGGAACCAATTCCCAAGTGTCATTTTTCTCTATTTGATCCAATTCTTCATCCATGACCTTATTCCAAAATTCATCCTTGTTGGCTTCTTCAAAACAGTTTGGTTCAATTGTAGATAAGAGTGTTAGGTGTGTTTGTTTTGGTGAATGGATTCTTCTTCTAGTCTCAACTCCTGCATCTTTGTTTTGAATAATCTGATCTGAATGATGATTCTTTTGTACTAATCTGCTAGGTTTCTTTGGAGACACTTGTTGAACTTTCTCTTCTACTTCTTTTAGATTCTCTTCATCTTCCTCTTCTACTTCTTTTTCATCTTTTTCTTCCTTTTCGAAAGGTTGTTCCATTGATTCATTTTCTTCTTCCTTTGATCTGGTCTGTTTGTTTCATCAATTGTTACATTGATGATTTCCACAAATTTGTTCAATCTCAGATTGTAACACTTGTATGCTTTCCTTGTACTTGAGTAACCAACAAGTACTCCTTTGTCCACACGAGAGTCAAACTTTCCCATTTTGCCATCTTCTCTTTTGATGTAACATTTGCTTCCAAAAACTTTGAAGTGCTTCACATTTGTTGGTCTTCCTTTCCATAGCTTGTAGGGAGTTTTGTTAGTGTTGTTTCTGAGCATTACTCTATTTTGAATGTGAACTATTGTATGCACTAGCTATGTCCAAAAGATATCTTTCAATTTGGAATCCATTAGCATTGTTCGAGCCATTTCCTGTACTATCATGTTCTTTCTTTCAACAACTTCATTCTGTTGAGGTGTCCTAGCAATGGAGAATTGCCTTTTTATTCCATGATTACTACAGTAGTCCATAAATTTATTTGAAGTGAACTCTCCTCCATTATCAGATCTCAAGAATTTGATTTTTTAATCCATTTCATTTTCAACCATTTCCTTGTAGATCTTAAAGTTTTCAAAAGCTTATAACTTATTTTTGAGAAATCAAACTGCAGTCATTCTTGTATAATCATCAACTAATAACATACATCATTTCTCACCTTTTAAACCCTTTGTTGTAGTTGTTCCAACTAGATCAGTGTGCACAATTTCCAATGGTCTTGTCGTTGAATATTCCTTTGATTTGAACCCAGTCTTTTTTTTCTTTCCTTGTTGACAATGCTTGCATAAAGTGTTGGTTGGTTTCGTGATATGGGGCATTTCTATGATTGTTTCTCTTTTGCTGACTTTGACAAGGTTATCAAAATGTATGTGACCCATTCTTCTGTGCCATAGCCAACTTTCATCTTCCTTTCCTAGACAACACTTTTCATTTCCAATTTCACTTAACACATATATGTTGCTTGAAGTTCTTGCAGCTGTGGCAATCAATTTTCCTGAACGTTATTTTCTTATCTCACACTTTTGTGAATCAAAAATAACTTTATGACCTTGGTCACACATTTGACTCACACTTAGAAGATTATGTTTCATATCTTCTACTAGTAGAACATTTTTTGTGTTTGTATTCTTATTCCCAATTCTGGCTGTGCCTTTTCCAATGATTTTAGTTGAATCATCATTTCTGAAGGAGACCGATCCATATCTTTCCCTTCTTAATGTAAGAAACATGTATCTATCACTTGTCATGTCTTTTGAACAATCACTATCAACATACCAACCACGTTTCTTCTTCTTAGATTGTAGAGCGAGTGTGCATTCTTCATTGCTATACTGATTCTGCTTTCTTATCCATGTCATTTTCTGAGGTTCATGTTTGTGACTGTTGTTATTCTGTTGCGGTTCTCTCGGAGGGACTGTCATTCTGCAATCTTTGGCCATGTGTCCAAAGTTTTTACATTTGTAGAATTCCACTTTAGTGCTCAAAGATTCAAACCTTTTGTAACTTCTTCTCTGTGTTTCACTAGGACCTCTTGGATAACCCTTTTGTGTATGACTTTCAAAGTTGTTTATGTTCTTGTTGTTAGCTCTGCAATTCACGGATTTATGTCCAAAATTATTACATGCATAACATAAAACAAAAAATATAGTTTGATACATGGGAGTTGAAGATATTATGAAAGGAGGTGCTCTTATGAATCCTTATTCTTCTTGAGGCCTATCTGTCTATTGTTGATTCTGAAATTTGAATCTTCTCGGTGGAGGAGTGTCCCTATAATGTTCCTTGTATATCTTCCTATCCCCTTTGATTGTTTCTGCATAGATTTTTGGATATGTTTCTTGCTCTATTGTTTTGGAGCTTCATCCCTTTTTTGTCTGATTGTATCCAAGTCCGGACGTGTCAAGATTAGATTTTTGACTACTGATAATGTCATCAAAAACTTTTGAACTATTCTGCATATTTTTCTTTTGAATATCCTTTCTTAATGTGACAATCTCTGCTTCCAAATTTCCAATGATCCTGTCCTTTTCTTCTAGCTGTTGTTTGAGTGCTTCTTCAATTATTTTATCTTCTTCTATTTTAACCTTCAAATTTGTGATCATTTGTTCTAGTTGTTGAGTGTCTTCTTTCTTGTCTAGTTCTGCTTGTAGTTTCTTGTTTTATTTCTTTTCTCTTCTGATAACTTCTATGGCACACATCAATTCTTCTCGGTAGTCAACTTCTGCCTCTTCAATTTCTTCTTCGATTTCTTCATATTCTTCTTCAGAGTCTTTTTTATCAGATTCCTCTACTACCATGAATATAACTCTTCCTGTCTCACTGTCACTGACTTCATCTTCATCTGATGATGAGATGTCTTCTTTGGTGCATAAGATTTTCTTGAAAATTTTCTTTGTAGTTCTTTTTACTTTATATGTTTGTTTTCGTTTCGAGTAACCTTCATCATTTCTCTTTTTCTTATGAGGACATTTGTTAGAAAAATGACCAATACCATCACAATTAAAACAAATTAAAGGACTCTTACCTCTGTACCTACCGTCGGTTCCCTTGTTCAGTATTTTGTCGAAGTTGGCCACTTCTTCATCATCTTCCGAGACATCATTGTTGCTGCTATGTTCTTCTTGTTGCTTTTCCTTTTTCTTTGATATTTTGGATGCTTTGAAAGCTACTTCTTTTACATCTTGATTTTCTTGTTCAGTTCTCATTTCATATGCTATGAAGATTCCATGCAGTTCGTCCATGCTTATTGAGTTTAGATCTGATTTTTCTTCTAGTGCTGATATCTTACAGTCAAATCTCATAGGAAGAGATCTTAGTACCTTTTGAACAATTACAGATTCTTCGATTTCTTCTCTCAATCCTATGATTGCATTCACTGTTTCACCGAATCATAAGAAGTAGGATGCAATATTCTCATCTTCCTTCATCTTTAGTTGTTCGAACTGACCTCTGTAAGTTTGAATCTTTGTTTCTTTGACTTTTGAATCTCCTTCATGAATATTTCGAAGCTTGTCCTAAATCTCTTTAGCAGATTTACAATGTGCAACTTTGGTGAATACCGTTTCACTAAGACCATTCATAAGTGCATTTGTGGCTTTGGAATTATTCTAAGCGAATTTCACTGCTTTGTCATTTGTTGGTGGAACTGTTGGTGTTGTGTATCCATCTACAATTGATTTCCAAATTTCAAATCCCTGTGCTTGTATATATGTCTTCATCCTTATGCTCCAAAAAGTATACTTTTGTCCATCAAGTTGTGTTATTCCATTTTTATACAAGTTGTTTCTCTCCATGATCTACCTTTCAGTGGTTAAACTAATTTATGAAGGAGCATGCTCTAATACCAATTGTTGGATTACTGAGAGGGGGGGTGAATTAATAATAGAGAAATTATAATCCATTTTAAACCAAATAATCCAAGTGTTATATCAATGTAGAATTATCATCCAATAATGAGAAATGAAGAAATGAAAAATCATACACATTACACTAGTATTTTACATGGAAACCCAAAGCGAGAGAAAACCACGGAATGCTTTTTCTTATATGTCTTGAAGAATTGCATTCATTGGAAGCACCAACTTCCTTTGTTTTCTAGCTGCAACTGGAAGGAGGCTCCAAACCCCTAGTTTCTAAGGTTACAACCTAAGGGAAGCTCCAACTCCCCAATTCTCCGTCTACAACCAAAAGGAGGCTACAACCCCCTATGTTCTCTGGCTACAATCAGAAGGTGGCTACAACCACCTGTCCTTGCCCCGTCCACCCCCCCTGAAGTAGAAGTAGAATGATGGAACTACTGTCACACTATCACTGTGAGATATCCTGTTGTAAACATGTACCAATAAACCTGAACCATGCATCAACTTGTACCTCAACTTGTAATCAACCTGTACCATAAACAAATGCATCAACCATGGACCAACCTGTACCAAACAACTTGTAATGAACCTGTACCATAAACAAGTGAAACCAACCATGTACCCAGTATGTAAGAATCATGTGTCAACTACTCATAAACTATGACTCATCAATATGTACCAACATCATCAACTATACACCTCATGTATGTGCCAACTCATCAACTACTTGTCTCAACCATGTACCCAAAGACCTCATCAATTTCATCATCTAAATATGATTTTTAAATCTGTAATAGACCTGGTGTATATGATCACATATGTTCAAACCTTCCTTAACTTTAAAAACAAGAGACTAGAATTTTCATCAAACTTTTCTTTAGTCTCACATGACTAGTTTTGGATTAGTCAACAACCCTAACTTGAAATAATCATAACTTTTTGCCTGTAATGATTAAATATATTAAACCGATACACAATTTTCTTCAGTGATCTTTATGCAATTCATCTAGGTGTCACTACTTGGAACCTCTCATAAAATGGGTTATATAAAAAAATGGCATACCTTGATGAATTATGGCTTATTCTAGAGAGCAACCTTGTAGAGCGTGCCCCACACAAAATATTTGTTGAATCGATCAGAAACTATTACAAAACATACTAAAAACTTTAATCTAACCAACACAATTGGTATTACTGAATTTGGATCTGTTATGAAGACGTTATGGCGTTTGTACTTGAAACACATGTTTTAGACTAGTTTCAGGACTAGCCACAAACTCTATTTTCCACGGAGAGTAACACCAAAAATAAAAAGATACACAAGATGAATTTTTTACCAAAGATACTTGCATATGTTTCCTCAATGTTATATCAATTTAACAGTGTGAATCATTCTAGAATTGTTTTTATTGTGAAAATGGTGAGATGACCTGTAAATAACATACCTTACAAAGCATCATCAAAAAAATTTATTCTTCCTTGAATTTCAACCTTCTTTTCTTCACCTTCCCTCGGAAATTAGGCTTAGATATCCTTTGGTTACCTCAAAAACCTATATATATTCAATATTCTCAAGTGTGATATAAAATGAGAGAGCCTTGCCTCTTATTTACACTCTCCAAGTAGCTTCCTTAAAAACATCTTCTAGGTCACTTTGCCTACTTTCCTTATTTTAGAGTTAACCCACTTCTAATTTCTCCATTAAATTTATTATTTAAATAATTTGTTTTGTATTCACTTTGAATTATAGTACACTCATAACTTCACTTTATTATTTACCTTCTAAAATCTCTTAAACCACTTTGATTACTTTGACTTTTTGGGGCTTCTAGATGGCATATGAGGGTCCTCCAACTTTGTAAGGCCGTAACTCTCAAACCGTGAGGAGTTATGTAACGTTCCACATACCACCCAGAAATTGCATGACATGTACTATCCATGTAAAATAGTATTACCTTAAAATATATCAAAACACATACCATTATCCATCAAACAAACTTGGGTCCATTACCCAAACATGGGTTATCCAACTTCTCATGGCCATAACTCTCTAAATGTGAGGAGTTATGTGATGTTCCACATACCACTGGAAATGGCATGACAAGAACTATCCATATAGGATAGTTGCACTGACAAATTTACCGAAATTCATCTCATTATTCCACAAATAAGCATGGGTTCTCTAACCATACTTCTAGGATAACTCAATCCACAAAGCATCTTCTCGTGAGGGATTTCACCATAAGGGGACCACTTTGGAGTTCATCCGTTTCTACTTATTATCATCCATGACAAGACAATAATGAGTCATCTTTACATCAAACAAACTTGGGTCCATTACCCAAACCTTTGTGCTACCGAGCTTTCTTCAAGGGTTGACATCAACAACAACCAACCTTAATCAACATTAATTTCCATTAATACTTGAAATAAAAAGATGTTGAATAAAATGAAAAATATTTAATAAAAAGTAACTAAATGTAATAAAAAACAAATTAAATTAAATACATGAAATATAATGATGTTGCAGGTATAATAAAAACCCATTGAGAATATATATATATATATATATATATATATATATATATATATATATATATATATATATATATATATGTATATACCTGCATGCATAGTTGGAGAATTCCAAATTCATATATTCATATATGTATGCACAAAATTAGTTGGTTTCAGCAATGGATGGATTCTTAACATTTCTTAAATTATTTAGGTTTAACAATGGATGGATTTTTAATATTTCTTAAATTATTTATTTTCCCTGGACCAGGTTATAATTGATTTGAAATTTATTTTTCTCCAAGCATAATAATGTTGTTGTTTTAAAAAAATAAAGTTGATAAAAAAAATTTCATCATACTTATAACTAGGCACTGAGCATGGTAAAAATTGTACACAAGTATATTCTACATCAATACGTAGGTACTTGAGATTATGTTAATAAATGACATTATGCTCGTCATATTTAATATTAACAAAAATGTTTGCCACCCACTTTAAGATTATGTTATTAAATGATGTTATGCTCATCATATTTAATATTAACATAAATATTTGTCACCCATTCCATCGATAAATAGATTCAAAATATTTCATACAGTCAATAAATAATTTAGGGAAAGTCATACGTACATACAACCAATAAATAATTTAGGCCAAGTCAGACATGCATTGATTATCATATTTTTCATTTAACGGTAAATATGTGAATGTAGGTAACAATGTGGGTCCTTCCTCCCACCTGAAACCACACTAAGCTCGAATCCACATTAGTCACCTATATTAAGCAATTAATGATACATCGGGCCAAGTGAACGAAAACGATACATACTTTTACTCGAGCCAAACGATTAACTTTAGATCGATCCAGATATTGTATATCCATGTAAGTGTGCGCGTGTCCTGACCAAAGTTAACTGCAGAGTGATGATGTAATGGATGTACGTGAGAAGTCAGAAAAGAATGAGTGCATCTCGGCCAGGGATAGAATAAGACCTGAAATACTAAACCAAACACTGAAGAGATAAATATTTTACTATTTTTGAAAAATATTAAAAAAATTCACTAATGTTAAACTTTGGTAGGAAAGTTGAAATTTATGGTCCACTCCATATTAATAGTTGGTCAACATGTGAACTAATTGCTATATACACTGCCAACAGGTATAATAAATGGAATCTTGAAGAGGTTTTGCTCTGCTACTGGCTTACTAATCAACTAGTCAAAATCTACTCTCCATCATGCCAATATAAAAGATTAAGAATTGGAGCAACTGAAGGGAATCTGTCCACATACCTTCACTCAACTCTAACAAGGCCTCCATTACCTTGGTTATTTCATCAAAGTTGCACACTACAAGACCTCAAACTGGGACTGGCTCATTTCAAAGGTGGAAAAAAAAATAGGCCATTGGTGCAACAGATGGCTCTCCTTTGGAGGCCGATACACTCTCATTAAGGTTTCCCTCGAAGGACAACCAATTTATTGGATGGAACTTGTTGTTATTCCCTCACCGATCCTATATAGGCTTAGAAAAATCACCTTTAACTTTCTCTAGTCAGGAAACAAGGACCAACACAAGCTACACCTATGCAATTGGGAAACTCTGGAAACTCCAAAAAATAAGTGTGGATGGGGAATTAGAAATATTTTTAATTTCAAAAAAGCCATGGATGTCAATTCTCTCTGGCATGCATTGACCACAACTGACATATGGAGCTCTGTAATTAAAGACAAATACTTTCCTTATACCTTAGCTGCATCTTGGTTCCACACTGGTTCTACTCACACAAGGGATGCATCCCAGACTTGGAGGAATTTAGTAAAATCAACGCACTCGATCCAAAAATGGTTATGCTAGAAGCCGGGCTTTGTCCATTCAATAGTAATTGGTAAATATTGTATCATTGGACTTGGCCTTGCATCCATCTTGTAACCTCCTTTAATTGTGCAACTGAATTCAAATAACACTCACTTCCTTTACCAAGCAGCGCACTACAATGATCATGGTATCCCATCAGGCGACTGGAAATTGGGCCACGACTTGGCACTATCACCTGAGATGGCAGTGGAGTGGGACAAATACTTCCTGGAGCTCACCTGAGCGAGTATACATCTACAATAAGGATAGGATCACTTCCTATGGACAGGCACGGACAAATTAGGACTTATCATAGTAAAAAACATTACACAACCATCATTAATACTGTTAGCACTTGGTAAATTTCCTAGAGATTGATAGCAGAAGAAATCTACTAAGGTAACTTTATCCAACCGCTTTTGAAGCTGGGATCTAGCCCTTCCAACTTCAGAGAGGGATCTCTCTATATGATTTAGATATGGTTCAAATTTTAAATATTAGGCTAGGTAAATAAATAGGTCGGTTTTTGTTGTCATAGTGTTTGCCGAGTTGGTTGAGACAGTCTACACATCCATTGGGCTATGGGGTCTGTGTTTTTAATAAAATATGAAATCCAAACCAGAAATGAAAAGGAAAACTTTCACAGAGAAAGATAATATAATCACTGGATTCTTTAGTAGCATAAATGATGAATAGCAGAAAATATGAGAAAGATAATTTCAACAAAGAAGCAGTTAAGAATTTCTTTATTGAAAACACCAGAAGATAAAACACTAAAATCCTTTGAGTCAGAAACAGGGTATACGAGATAAATCCCGCAAAATTCGTTACTTCTAAAGATTATATTTAGAAAACAATATGATAACAAAGCGAGAATAACATTCAACTTAGAGAGAAAACATCACCAGTGAATACACGCAAGAATCCTGTAAAAGTGCCTTTTTGTATTAATGGAAGATCTCTTCAAAAATATTACAGTCTGATAGCATCAGGGTGTGAAGATCAACAACCCCCAATACTTCGAAAGATGAAGTATTTATAACTCAAATTACAAACGATCATGTCATTAATGATCAGGACGTGCTAAATCTATTTTTAGCCTAACTAACTTAACAAATTTCCTAAATCTAGGAACTGCTTGATGTTGTGGTGTAACTGCATGCTGATTTCTGGGTGGGTCATTGATGAAGCCTCTATATGACCTCATCTGACTGGACAAATGACTGGACTGGGACAACTCATCTGCTACTCGATCAGATCACAGAGTTCCTCCCATCGGAGATGACTGGGAACATTGACTTTGAGTAGCCTTCGATACACTTCATCCATTTCTGTGTACTTGGCGAAGGTAGGATTGGTGAGGAAGATATATCAAATCTCATGTTGGATACTGATGTTCCACTGAAGTGCATCTAGAAATGTCTTTCTAGTGATGCTCCCTTGAATTCCTGCAAAATTTGAATTGTCCTTAGCCACATCGGCCAATCTCTTCTTGTAGTCTGAGAGTGTCATCAATTTATCATTGATTACCTTCAGAGCAGGAAGACCTTTCTTCTGGAGAGCTTCAATCTTACTAAAGAATATTTGTACCCCTAGGTCCATGGCCTGAACCTTTTCTTCCAGATGAAGCATTAATCCTCTCTTGGTCAAAACTCTTTTGACCTCAAGGATGGTCTCTGTTCTGTCTTCAATTTTCATCTCTTCCAGCTCTTCCCTAGTCTTAGAATTTAGGAACTTGATGATTTTGTTCACCTGTGTTGGCATCTCTCCCAATTCTAATATGATCTTCTCAATGGCCTGTTTGCTTCTCTGCACCAATTCATTCTGCTCAAAAATTATCCGTATCATGGGCCATATCTTGTTCATGGACTTGGTGACGTCTTTCCATACACTTTCTTTATCCTCAGCCAAAGTTTTTCCTGCCACTGTTTGCTTCTGGAGTTGTTGTAACTCCTGTTTGAGATGATCTGTCTGTCACCTACTTTTCCTTGGAGAGGCTGGTTTGAAAGGAATATTTGAGTTCCTGAAGGTTCTCAATCTCCTTTTTGAGCCTGCTGATCTTTGTTTACTGTAGGTTCATCTTTTCCATAGACTTAGCCAGGTCGGATGTCTTCTCCAGGGATTTCAATGGAGTCATGGATGGGACTTCTGTCACTGATGCTATGCTCACTCCTGAAATTGGAATAGCACTCAATGGAATGACTTCCATTGGCTTCAGTGTCTCTTTCTCTTTTAATAACTTCTCCATCTCAGCTTCCATTTCCTTAAGCTGTACATTCTGCTCCATGAGCAGCTTGAGCATTTCGTCTTTCTCTCCTTATTTCTCTGCTATCTCCTTCACCTGCGAATCCTCTGTGGGTGGGAGCTTCAACTGTTTCCTTAAGGAGGCTATGTCAACATTCTTCTTCTTAATCATCTCCTCAACTACTTTCACGTTCGAAGGATCGTAACCGATCTTGAGGACCAGTTCCTCCAAAGTCTTTATTTTATTGTCCTTGGCAAAGGATGATATATTCTCTAACTTCAATTGTGTTTGAACATTTTTCAGGGACACTTGCAATTTGGACGCAGTAGTGGAAGCATGTGCTAGTGTGTAAAATACCATTTCCCCTGTCTGCTTGTGCAGATCCATCTGATTAGCTGGATGCACGTCCTTCATATGGAATTCGAAGGTGGTCCTTTTGTAGTCAGTGATCACCTTTGGATCTGGTACCTGTGCCTTGAGGAATTCCATATGCATTCTTCCCTTATTGGTGTCAAATGCTGACAACAGCCTATGTTGTGCAGTTGACATCTTCTTCCATAAATGGGTGCAAGTACTGTTGGTCAAGGTCTGGTTCCTTTTCTTGATCAGCTCATATTTCTCGAAGATACTCAACTTCATCCTTGCCTTTCCTGGTTCGGTGGTCGATGGAGACTCCGTAGATTTCCTCGACAATGCTAAGGTTATGACCTTCTAGAGGCTTGCACCGAGGGGTGGTCTGTCAACCTTGGTCAGTGTAGTAGATGGGGCTTCTTTTTCTCCGGTCGGGCCAGGAACTAAAATAGTCTTAGGCCTCTTGGTATGCAACTAGAATTCTTCTGATGATACCTCAGTGAAAGGCGGAGACAAATCCTGCCTGGCCTTTTCTCCTTCGGGACCTGTGGCATGGTTGTTTGTGACACAGTGGCTGGGGGATCCTGCTGTTCTACTTCGACCAATGTATTAGGCTCTCAGGCTGTCTAATTTGCAAACTTCTCAACTTCAGGCCTAGATTCATGAACATATGGGATGTTCTTGTTTTTCACCCTCATCTTTGAGATGATTCCGCATGGATCATAATGCCATGGGAAGCTCATGAAGAACTTAATTTCCTTCAGCAGCTTGTCTGCTTCTTCCCCAGTGCCACGATTGTTGCAGATGAAGGAGCCAATCTTCCCTTTGATTCTGAGCTGTTGCTTTTTCTTCAGTGACACAAAATGGATATCATCAAAATTTATAATCTGCCTTATATATTCCAATGCAAAAATTCTGATAGGCAGGTACTTGGGCAGCTTATACGGTACCAACTCGCACCCATATACTCTGATCTCGGTATAATCTTGGTACAAATACCAATCCCCTGTCTTTGTGTTATCCGAGAGATGCAGGATCCTATGGACTTCATCATTTATCTGAGGCTCAGGCCTGCCGCCAAGAATACTTACCACATGGTGGTAGAATTGATCAATGAACTCCTTGAAACTGAACTCTGTGGAGTTGTTCTTGAGTAAGGAGGTCCATGCTGTCACTGCCTGGGGTCTGCCATCTCCATCCATCTTCTGCATGGAAAAAATGAATTTGTCCGCTTGGAAGAAGACGAACAAGTATGCCAATATGGACGAGTATCAAAACATGCCTTCCGTGGTGAAATTCACGAACTGTTCGTGAATATTGTTCGCCAGGAATGTGCTGAAATTGAATTGGGTGGTGGGCTTCTCATCGGTAGAGAAGATAGATAGATAAAAATCCCATAATGGGTTCATCTACCCACTGATCTGAATAATATCCTAACAAGGCACAAAGGGAGGAGATGACCTGGTTTCCTTTAGTTGATAACATGGAAGAAGGATAAGGAGGATTTGTGGAGGGAAATTGAGCGGATGGGGAAAGGAAAAGCTCGAATATTTGAGCTCTTTGGGGGAAGGTCATTTTCTGGTATAATTTTGTAAGAATTTCTAGGTTGAAGGGTGATGCAGAGTCGGCTCGGGGGACTTGTATCATTTGGTCAATGGATTCGGGCATGATGAGGAAAAGAATCTCTCTGGACGAGGAGACGACGACTCTTTGCTCGGGGATATAGTGGGCTTGGCACTTGAGGGTGAACTCTAGAAAAGGGTGAATCTGATGGAAGAGGTAAAGGGGTAAATTGGACTCCCAGAGTCTGATTTCATCACTCTGGTCCAGGAAAACTTCCCTGAGCCAGGACTGAAGGTCTGCGAAATCAAAATCGCACTTTGTATCTGTGATTAAGTGGTCCTTGTCAACCAGTGGGATCCGTTCAAGGTTGACAGGAGGTGGGAGAAACAGATTCTCCTCTCCTTCTGCTTGTTTGGAATTTGGCGCCATTACTGCAACGGTACCTGCAATAAAAAAAACGTTAGCGGGGTGGTTGCTGGTGGAGGCAACTGACTGTAACAGAGGAGACAACAGTGTAAACTTCTCTAGTATGATGAGTGGGTGAATGGTGAAAATAGGAAGAGTGAGGGTAGTTTTGTGTAAACGGGTGTCCGTTGGGCACGGGAGACAGGTCAATTGGTTAATGGATAGGTTATCTAGTAATAAATGGCCAATGGATCACTTTGATTGTGAGATGGCGGGTGACGGTGACTGAGGGATACAAACGGGTGATGTGGCGGCTATCAATTGGAGGTAAAGGTCATAGTGAGGGAGCTTGCCACGAGCGAATGGGGGGGGAGAACTGACAATAGTTATGGGACGTGACTATTTCGGGAAAGGTGTATGGTGACGTCCAGAGGTGACGAAGGTATGTCAGATAGTAGGAGATGATGGGAATCGGGGCCATTTGATCATTGCCACATATAAAGAGGGGCCCGCCAGAGGAAAAATACCATTCCAGACCCCCCCCCCCCAGCTAAAGGTAGACCAGTCGGGGGGGGTCTGAAATACATCTTGGTCCATTGATCTACGTGCTTGCTTCTAAGCTGTAGATCTATGTGCGTTGTTTATGACACATTCTGAACCCCCCACCCCCCCCCTCCATTAAAGTAAGAATGGACGGGGGTGTCCGGAATCCAACGTTGATCGTAGATTTGCGCGCTTGATCGTAGATTTGTGTGAAATATCTGTCCACCGTAGATCTGGGTGCTATCATCTAGACCGTTGATATATGAACGAAGCATAAGCGAGGGTGCGGAAAAATACATGCACCGAGGAAACTTAGGATAAGTGCTTTTTTCACGAGTTTCCTCTGAGGCTTTTCATGTCAACACCACCAAGGGTTAGTCAAATGACCTTTTAAGCATCTGAAACATGGTGCAACATTTACATACAGCTAGGTTTTATTGAAATAAAGCAATAAAGAAACTAGCCTATATTCTAACCTAGCTTCCTATGAAAATTAACCCAGATTAAACTGTTGGGTTAAGAATTTACTCTACCTTGGGGCTATCTGACCAAGATTAGACAGTCGGGCCAGATTTATTCACTAATCTAACCTAGGTACTTTGGCTAAGATTAAACTGTTTAGCCAAACTCATTCACTAATCCTATCAACATCAATTTAAAAAGAACTTGGCCATGCTTGAAAGGTATGGACCAAGTTACTATTATTGCATGGAGCTTTTATTGAAATTGTTTTATGCCCTCTTTTCTTTTCTTTTCTTTTTCTTTTTCTTTTCTTTTTCAAATTATTTGCAGAATGAAAAAATCATTTGTCAACAAAACACTAGAGATAGATAATATTCCAGTCACCAATTGATCCTATAACTTATAGGGTGATAACAACGACTCCACCTAGGGATGGTACTTTCCATGTGAAGTGCCAAGAATCCTAGTTCCTGTCATTCTGAAAATTTATGTCTAGTAGCCTTTGTTGATTGATTAGTTTTATTCTCAAAAATTGGAAGAACAGTGGTCAGTGTCTTAGGGCCTTCCTTCGGGCTTCAACCAACTGACTAATGTTATTCTCTAAAAAAATGCAGGCGAAAAATAAAAATGGTATGTACAATGGTGGGTGAAAACTCGAGTCTCTACTAAGGTGGCACATAATGTTTCAACATTTTTCCATTTACAGGTCCTCCTGGCAGATCTGTCCCATCAACGTTGTTTAGAAAGAAAGTGTTGTTTCCCCTGAATACTTGAATCATGTATGGTCCTCTCCATAGACTATCAAATTTTTCATGTTTTTCCTTGTCTTCATTTCTGGCGTCCCATCTCAGCACCAAATCTCCTAGCTCAAAATCATCTTCCTTGGTTCTTTTGTCAAAAATCTTCTTGATGCTTTCTTGGATTACCTGAGTCTTGATGAAAACTTCTTCCCTAGACTGTTGTAAATGGATCATTTGGTTGATCCTTCTCTGTGATTCATTTGGCTCGGCTTGTACATCTTGAAGCAACTTCATGACAGGGACTCCTAAGGAAGTGGGGTCCGGAAAGATCTGTCCACCGTAGATCTGGGCACAATCATCTGGACCACTGATATATGAATGGAGCATAAGTGAGGGCACGGAAAAATACATGCGTCGAGGAAACTTAGGATACGTAATTTTTTCACGGGTTTCCTCCGAGGCTTTTCATGTCAACACCACCAAGGGTTATTCAAACGACCTTTTAAGCATCTGAAACATGGTGCAACATTTACATCCAGCTGGTTTTTATTGAAATAAAGCAATAAAGCAACTAACCTATATTCTAACCTAGCTTCCTATGACAATTAACCCAGATTAAACTTTTGGGTTAAGAATTTACTCTACCCTGGGGCTATCTGACCAAGATTAGACAGTCTGGCCAGATTTATTCACTAATCTAACCTAGGTACTTTGGCTAAGATTAAACTATTTATCCAAACTCATTCACTAGTCCTATCAACATCAATTTAAAAAGAACTTGGCCATGATTGAAAGGTATGGACCAAGTTACTATTATTGCATGGGGCTTTTATTGAAATTCTTTTATGCCCTCTTTTCTTTTCTTTTTTTTTTCTTTTTTCTTTTTCTTTTTCTTTTCTTTTTCAAATTATTTGCAGAATGAAAAAATCATTTGTCAACAAAACACTAGAGACAGATAATATTCCAGTCACCAGTTGATCCTATAACTTATAGGGTGATAACAAATACAATCTGACATAGGAATATCTCTGGTTGGCGCATGCATCTCTGGACCTGGAAACTTCCACTAAAGATCAAACTCTATAATTGGTTAGCCGATGCAAATAAAATCCCTACCTGGGATAACCTTCAAAGGAAATGTTGGATTGGCCCCAACATATGCCAGTTGTTGGGCTCTAAATATGTCCTAAAAACAACCTATATGCATCAGTCAAAGGTAGGCGTTGGAACAAGCATTTTACTTGTTTCCTACGTAGATTCTTACCTTTTGTTTTCAATACCTCATCCTCCAAAGATGCAACACCTACAAAGGGAACAACAATCGTAACAAAATGAATGACAGTTGTTCCATTCAAATGAATGACACTACATGCAAAGGGAACAACAATTGTAACAAGGGAATGATAGTCATTACGTTGGACTGAACTAATGTTGTATGAATTGCATTATAGTACTTGCCCAACTATCTAATTTGTCAATATGACATTCATAAACTTACGAAGCACATGCAAAGTATATGTAGGATTGAAGTTAATTTAACCTAATATAATGGTAAAGCTACAACTGAAATTGAATCATTAACCTAATGCAAGAAGCTGAAATTGAATTGAATTGCTACAACACACGACTGAAATGAAATTGTGTAAATGAAATTAACTTGAAATGGAAAATTGCATCAGAGGATAAACAACATGTAAATAAAAACAAGACGACACATGTGAGCTCACACTAACAGTAAAAAAATCTCAAATTACATTACAAGAATCAAATGACAAATCATGAAACAATAATGAAAGCATGAATCAAACTAAGAATCCCTTTCTCCACAATCAAACTTATCTTTCAAATCCTAATGACTAATCCCCTCATGAAGAGAGAACACTCTCTTTTATACATGAGGGATTTGAAATGAATATAAGCATCTCATAATTACAGATCCACTTTTCTCTCAATCAATTTCCCATTATTACAAAATATAATCCCTTCAAATCCTCACACATATCTTTCACAAATACTGGATAATATATGCAAACCAAATCTCCATGATCTTCTCCTTGTAATAGGCTTGAATTATCTCCTCAAATCTTGAAATGGTGGAGGAAGTATTCGAGAAGTATTTTTGAATTAATCCTTCACATATTCCTACACATTACAATGCTCACACATTTTTGAGATATATATGAAAAAATGTCGATTTTCTGATGTTTAATCACAAATTCCTTTTTAATACTAAAATGAATAAAATGGAAAATAATAATATGAAACCCAAATATATTTATGAAAATGATATCATGAAAGGTTAATGGGGCGATGAAATGTGAATAATGATGAAGGGAAAGGTGGACGAATATGACATTTTTGAACCCCAACATGCCCCCCAACTTAACTTGTTGCATGTCCACATGCAACTGTGCATGGATATTCTCAAGGAATTTTGGCATCTGAATTTCAGCTTAGAGTGATGATAATGAATATTTCCAAGATGGGATTTACATGAGTAACAACTGACATTTTCTTATGGTTGGTTCTTGTGTGACAACCATGAATATAAAGAATGTTGGTTCTTGTGTTAACGACATTCATTTCATTATTTGGTCTCTTGTTGTTATGATAATAATTTACCCATATACTTATTGTGCATAAGGAAACTGTTGGATTACTGAGTGGGGGGGTGAATCAGTAATAGCGTAATTATAATCCTTTTTCTTCCAATGTTATATCAATGTAGAGTTATTATCCAATAAAAAGTAGTAAGAAAATAAACAATCACACACATACACAGTACACCAGTGTTTTACATGGAAACCCAAATCAGGAGAAAACCATGGAATGTTTTTTCTTATATGTCATGAAGAATTACATTCATTGGAAGCCCCAACTTCCTTTTTTTTCCAGCTACAACTGGAAGGAGGCTCCAACCCCCTAGTTTCTCAGGCTACAACATGAAGGAAGCTCCAACTCCCCAATTCTCTGGCTACAACCAGAAGGAGGCTATAACCCCCAATGTTCTCCGGCTACAACCAAAAGGTGGCAACAACCACCTATCCTTTCCCCATCCTGCCACCCTGAAGTAGAAGTAGAATGATGGAACCACTGTCACACTATCATTGTGAGATATATCATTGTAAACCTGTACCAATAAATCTGAACCATGCATCAACCTGTACCTCAAACTGTAATCAACCTGTACCATAAACAAGTGCATCAACCATGCACCAACCTGTAATCAACCTGTAACATAAACAAGTGCATCAACCATGCACCAACCTGTAATCAACCTGTACCATA
>JZKD02S1854427.1:372968-385311 GCA_000966675.3 Picea glauca
ACTACTTTGACCTTTTGGGGCTTCTAGATGACATATGAGGGTCCTCCAATTTCGTAAGGCCATAACTCTCAAACCGTGAGGAGTTATGTGACGTTATACATACCACCAGAAATGGAATGACATGTACTATCCATATATAATAGTATTATCTAATAATATATCATAACTCATACCGTTACACATCAAACAAACTTGGTTCCATTACCCAAACTTGGGGTCTCCAACTTCTCATGGCCATAACTCTCTAACCGTGAGGAATTATGTGACATTCCACATACCCCCGGAAATGACATGACAAGAACTATCCATCTAGGATATTTTCCCTGACAAATTCAATTTCCTTCATCTCATTATTCCAAAATTAAGCATGGGTTCTCTTACTCCACAAAGCCTCTTCCCGTGAGGGCTTTCACCATTAGGGGACCACTTTGGAGTTCATCCATATTTACTTCTTATCAACCATGAAAAAAAAATAATGAGTCATATTTACATCAAAAAATATTGGTTCCATTACCCAAACCTTTGTGCTACAGGGATTTCTTCAAGGGTTGACATCAATGACAACCAACCTTAATCAACAGAAACATCATTGAGTATAAGAAAATCCCTTTTTCATATTTGTGAAACATGTCAATATGTATATCAATGCTTATGAAGAAAAGTGCAACAGAGTATCGTTGGAAAAGTAATGTTGGTAAATAGTAAATGAGACGAAAAATGGAATGATGGTAGTGGAAAAATGGAGTGATGATAGTGAATAAAGTTCCCTACCCCCCAACTGATTTGGTTGCATGTCTGCATGCAAATTGGCATGGGTCATAGAAGTGAAAAGGAAATGGGGCTTGGTGAGGGAAATTTCCAAATTATTCATTGTTAGCAGTTGAGTAATTACATGATTAAAGTTTAGAAAATAACATACCTTCACTTACCCAAAATGTTGATGAACTATGCAATAGGAATATGGTTGATGTAGCTACTGGAGCATGGAATATGTCATTGTTGCAGGATCATGAAAATGTAACTGCGAATGTTGTAGCTACAACTACTGTAACTACTGGATCAGAGAATTTGAAGTGGAGGAATTTGAATTGTTGTTGAGGAATCATGGGAAAGAGGAAGTATGAAGGTGGAACTGTGGTACTCTCATATAGCTGAAGTTGTTTAGGGAGTCATGAAAAAGTGCATAGTCTTCACCTGCTACAACCCTGATGGTACAATTCTAGTCATGTGAATAAATGTGTCGATGTTGAGCATGAAGAGAAGTCATTTGAATACCGACCATTGATGAATGTCATTAACCAATGCGAGGAAAAATCACCATTGATGTCAATGAGTTCCAAGGTGCTCGAGTACATATTGCGAATTGAGAATAGATTTGTTGATGTCGAGCCACTTGCAAGATCTGACGATCAAGGGACATTGATGTATTCCCATGATTGTTAGCGAGAGAACTTGCCATTAAGGCATGCAAGCCTCCAGGTAATCAAAAGGAACTCTAGTATATATCCCAGATAAGGTGATGAGGTCGATGGGGAAAGACTTGTTGAAAGGTGGGCCTTAAGGAATCCCACATTAATCAAGGTGAGTTTTGATAAGAATATTGTTAGGACTATAGGAAAGATATCAGTAGAAACAATGTTTATGGCAAGGCAATGTAGTCATGGAAAGGGAGATGGATAGTTTTATTGACAAGGAAAAATGAACTAAAAAAGATAAAGAGATGTATGTGACTTAGAAACATAGGTGTGTGCGAAGTCATGAAGGATAATTCAATGGAAGATGGGCTTCAACACAGGGATGACCAATCTGCTTTGAAGGAGAAATAGGAAGAAATAATTCATGACACAAAATGGTTTTATGAATGGTCATTGTGTAACAGCAAACGCCATGATGTGTAGAATGAGAATCAGCTCCTTCAAGTTTGCAAGAAGCATGATTTTCATGAAAATATTTGTGATCCCTGAAAATCATTTCAGCATGAAACGCGATTGTGTCTGAAACCTGAAAAAAAAACTTAGTACAAATTCCTGCATGAAAACTTGTGAGAAGTTCAAAAAACATAACATCCAAAAAGAAGTACAAATGCGGAAAATTAATAAAATGCATTTTTGTACCTATTTTTGTGGCATGCTTTTTTCATCATTGATCACGGCGTAAAGTGACTCAAGAAACCAAGTTAGCGTAAAAAACATTACTTCGATATAGTTTTCAAGAATTAATGAATTGTCCATTTGCAATTTTATATTTTTATTGTTGTTTTCAGTTTTTTTATTTTTATAAGTGTGATTATTCCCAAATAAACTAGAAAAATTTAAATATTAAGTAAACTAGAAATATTTTGTTTTAAAGTTTTATTTATTTATTATTTATTATTTTTAAATTGTTATATTTATTATTTATTGTTATTTTTAAATTGTAGCGGATGGTGCTAAGGTGGAAGATGTGCATTGACATGGGTTATGGATTTGCCCAAAAATGGGTTAATCCCAAAAATGGAGGGTGCAAGATTTGAACTCACAAATTTACAACAACTCCAATGCCACGCAAGTTTATTGTGACATCCAATGGGAACTTTATTTTTAAAGTTCTAATTTGGCAGATTATGGAAGAAGAAGGTGGTGGAAATAGTGGTGCGGATCCCATGACCTCCGCCCAACAAATAGGATCTCTTAGCCATCGTATGATAACATATTATTGTGATATGAATTGCATTCAAAATATTTTTATTATTGTTTTTGTTGCAGGGTGCTACATGTGTGTAACAATAAACTTCATAGATGATTTTCTCACAAACTATAAATTGGATTCGGCTGGAATTTTGTGGGCAGGTTCCTATGGTCCTAATACTTCTACATGCCAAAACTCAGAGCCATCTGATGCACAGATCTCGAGATATAAGAGAAATGGTTAGAAGTGATGATGTTGATTTTCTTGAATATCGTGTAATGGGTTGGGCCAAAATTTACATGGTTTGTTCATTAAAATATTATACACTTCCTGTCCAAAAATCACAAGAACCCAGTTTTCCATTTTTGAGATATATTCAATTTAATATCTTCATTTTGTATTTTGTTTTCTTGTTTTTTTTAGTCTTTTATTTTTGTATATTTTTTTTTAAATAAAAATAGAAATTTTATTAGCATTTAAGACAAATCAAATTGAAAAAAAAATCTTTAGCAAATGGAGAAAATTAATTTGAAAATTGAAGACTAAATCAATTAAGCATTGTGTTCAAATCGTCAACAATTCCAAATCATTCATGAAAACAACTCATAGCCATCTCTTTGATATCTAATTTATGATCTTCCAGATCGCAACAAGGCACAGGAAGAGAGAATACTTATTCGAAACAAAAACAAAAACTGAAAAACAAAAGCATGGGTTTTATTTATTTATTTATTCGCTTACCCTACCTACTCTACGCTAATTAAAAATTAGATATTAGTTACGTGTATTCAAACTTCCAATGTAGCCATGCACACAACAAAAACAAGAATATGTTATCTTTTAGTTTTAGAAATGAGAATCAGAAATATGTATAAACATGCGAGATTAGCTGTTGAAACTGTAAATTAAAAAAAAGAAAAAGAAAAACTAAATGGATCCAACCTGGTACTCGCTTGAAACCATCATTCGATTAGGCTTTCATAGGTGTAATTTGTCTTGCTCAGATCATGCTGCAACTCCCCGTTGTCCTCCACGACCTCCTCCTCACCTAATTGTTCTTCATTAAATATGCAGGATTCTTCATATGTTGATTCTGTGTTCACCTCTGGAGGAGTAATTAAGATTTCGACTGTTGTCAAGATCTCCTCTTCCAGAGAAGAGGAGATCCTGACTTTTTCTAGGATCTGAGTGAGTTGTTCCAAGCTTAAACTCATTGTTAAACCATTTTGTTAAAGATATCCTTACAACACCCAAAACTGAAATCTAAATGAAAAAAAACTCAAATAAAAGCACTCTTACTTAAACATACATAATTACTCTTCATAGTTGCATAAATCAAACGCTCTTGGTAGTTGGCAGGGAGAACATGACGAGTCTCCACTCAAGTAGCTGCTATGACCCCTTACCAACACATGTAGATCACACTTGAAGAAATTAAACACTCTTGCATAAATTGAAATTCACACTTGCAGGAATTGAAACACTCTTTGCAGAAATTGAAATTCACACTTACGTAGTTGGCAGGGAGAACATGAGGAGTCTCCACACAAGTAGCTATTATGACCCCTTACCAACACATCTAGATCACACTTGCATGAATTGAAATGAAAAATAAAATGATACCTCAATCCATCATGCTTCCTCGACAACAATGCCAAAATGTTGGGCTCTAAATATGTCCTAAAAACAACCTCTATGCATCGGCCGAAGGTAGGCATTGGCACAAGCATTTTACTTTTTTCCTATGTAGGTTCTTACCTTCCATTTTAAATACCTCATCCTCCATAGATGAAACACCTGCAAAGGGTACAACAATCGTAACAAAAGGAATGACATTTGTTTCATTCAAATGAACGACACTACCTGCAAAGGGAACAACAATCGTAACAAGGGAACGACAGTTGTTACGTTGGACTGAACTAATGTTGTATGAATTTCATTATAGTACTTTCCCAACTATCTAATTTTTCAATTCAAGGTTCGTAAACTTACGAAGAACATGCAAATTATATGGAGGATTGAAGCTAATTTAACCTAATTTAATGGTAAAGATACAACTGAAATTGAATCATTAACCACACGACTTGGAATTGAATTGCTACAACACACGACTGGAATGAAATTGCGTAAATGAAATTAACTTGAAATGGAAAATTGCATCAAAGGATAAACAACATGTGAAGAGAAACAAGACGACACATGTCAGCTCACACTAATAGTAAAACAATATCAAATTACATTACAAGAATCAAATGACAAATCATGAAACAATAATGAAAGGATGAATCAAACTAAGAATCCCTTTCTCCACAATCAAACTTATCTTTCAAATCCTAATGACTACTCCCCTCATGAAGAGAGAGAACACTCTCTTGTATACATGAGAGCTTTGAAAATAACATAAGCATCTCATAATTACAGATCCATTTTTCTCTCAACGAATTTTCCATTATTACAAAATATAATCCCTTCAAATCCTCACACATATCTCTCACAAATCTTGGATAAGATATGCCAACCAAATCTCCATGATCTTCTCCTTGGAATAGGCTTGAATTATCTCCTCAAATCTTGAAATGGTGGAGGAAGTATTCGAGAAGTCTTTTTGAATTAATCCTTCACATATTCCTACACATTACAAAGATCACTCATTTTAGAGATATATATGAAAACATCTCAATTTTCTAATATTTAATCATAAATTCCTTTTTAATACTAAAATGAATAAAGTGGAAAATAATAATATGAAACCCAAATATATTTATGAAAATGATATCATGAATGGCTAATGGGGCGATGAAATGTGAATAATGACGAAGGCAAAGGTGGATGAAAATATGACATTTCTGAGCCCCAACACCAACTATGCTACATGGATGCAGAAACTGTTCAACATCTCTTCACACAGTGCCATTTCACTCGCCAAGTCTGGGATAAGATTGCACTTGACCATAACATAACCACAAATTGGATTGGGACCTCATTATTTGCCTGTCTTTCCCATTGGATATCCAACGAGCGCAATTAAAAACTGCTTCCTCTCTTGGTTAATTGGTTTATATGGCTGGCCAGAAACAATAAGATTTTTGACAATAATTCCTCCACAGTTAACAATGTCTCATATAAAACTCTCGTCTTGTACCAAAATTGGAAATACATTCACCCAGTCATTGGATAAAAAAAGACAACAATTATCCCTCACATAGCAGAGGACACACCCACGGGCTAGTTTGATGGTGCAACACTACGCAGTGGAACATTGTGTGGTGCAGGTGACTTGATTAGAAAAAATAAAAACTCCTTTTTCAGATGGACTTTCTATTGTGGCCCAGGCACTAACAATGACAAACTCCATTTGATTGCCCCCCTGGCATGGATGAACTGAATCAGATTACTTCAACACCATTTCAAGAAGTTGTTGACGGGCGTAAGTGACACACTGCCAACTAGAAGGATAGATCCGGACCAGGGTTGTCTAATTAACCCAAACCATTTGGTATGAGCTATACTGACGGGTTTAATGGCTCTGTTAGCCAACTAGGGTCCTAAAAAAAAGAAGGAAATAAACTACTCTAAAGCTATAACTATGATACTATGTACATGAATTTAATTATTTATAAGTGTTAAAACAAAAACAAAAATATGAATATGTGATTATGAACAGGGTATTTACAAATTGCAAGTTTTGGTGGATGTCTTGCAAAATCAATGTTTTTGCAAATGTTTATGAAGTAGATAAATAAATCACATATATCTTATATTTTTTGTTTAATAGTTTAAAAACTAAGAACTCGGAAAGATACTAATAAAACATAATTTGAAACAAGAACAGAATAACAATCACAACCAATTTAAACTGTCTTATTTCATTAATAAATAAAATAATAACATAAATAGAATACAAATAAAACTAACCTGAGATTAGTCATATAATGTGTTTATATCCCTACGCAATTCAAACTTCCAGCTATCTTGCCTGTGAGAGAAACCTGTAACAAGCTTGTGCTAAAATTCCCTAGAATAAACTCAAGGTATTTTTGGAGCAAGGATATAAGAGCAGAGTAATAAACATATAGATCCGGTGACCTTGAAATGATGAATTCTTATAGTAAAAGAAATTTAATATGAAGCATTCATATAGTACATCACTTAACATCGAGCATAAATCAATGATATTAAAAAGAAATAATGATCACGGATATAATATATGAACAACAAATTATAGATAGAATTTAAAGTGCTGAATAAAATGAAACATTATATGCTAATAAGACTAAAGTTGTATAACATATTAATATTCCATAATATAAGAGGAAAAACTTAAATGGGATAGTGTCACGCTGGTCTAAAGCCGAGGTGTGAACAAATTGTCTGTACAGTCTCGGGAATTACATGTCCATAATGCGTTCGAATCAAAGATGTCCTCACTGACAAGAGTGAACAGTATTTAAAGTAATTCAGGATCCAAATGCTCATATCACACTGGATAGAGTTGAATCTCCCAAAATCAAGTAATATTACAAAAATAGTGAACTAGAACCCACAGATACAAGAGTTGGTTTGTTCAAAGTTAAACCAAGTTTTATAAAACATAAAAAAGGAGAGATTATTGATCATTTAAGCGTATAATTGAAAGTATTTACTCCAAGCAATCAACAACACAATATTTCGTTTCCTGAGAATAGAAAAACCAATTTAATATATTAGAAAAACAACTACTAATTACTAATTATTATTGAAAAGAGACTGGCTACAGAATCATAGATTATGTAGCTAGTCTTATTTTTAGCAAATGAAATCAAAATTAAAATATACTTATTTCAACTTAGATAACATAATTGAATGAAATGAAAATAGAATCATTTTACCATTAAAAATTAGCTAAAGATGGATCAAACAGTTCAGAGTTTATAATTTCTTTGACACTGGTCGTATTCTTAATGATTATATTTCCAAACCTCTTGATTCGTTTATTCTCCCTCTCTGTATGTGCCTTGAGATCAAGGTTCTCTTATTTCAACAGGTTGTTCTAAGCAGTCAAGGTTCTAATTCAGGCCTGTAAGAGAGGAACATCGTACAATAACGCTCTACCCAATCGAGGAAGATATCACAGTGTACCAGGGAGATGGAAGTTCGACGCATGGCACAATCGACCAGGGGTTCTTCAATCTTAACTATTGTGTGTTCCATATCATGCCTGATACTTGAAAATCCTTCTTTACCCTTAAGAGACGGGGGTAAATTGCTCACGAAATCATATGGTTCAACATGGGTGATAACCTCCCTCCTAGAACACTGATTTTCTGGGTCTTCTCGAGCCAATAATTCCTCTATCTCATGATATGATCCCTCATCGATCTTGATCAGATCAATCGAGCTCAGATGATTTCAGTTTCTTATTTTTCTAGAGATTACACAGTTGGAATTCTTATTCTTGAAACTCAAATCTATGCACTATTGTTTCCTTCCTTTACAGAGTTTCTTGACATCAGATTTAACATTAACGTTTAAACTAGCATCATTCACAGGAACATGAGGATCATTTCCCTTTAATTCGACAGTCACTTGTTCCATAGATCTTGCAGGTGAAAACCTACATGAGAATCCTTTATTTAGAGGGGTCTTATCAATAAACTCTGGCTCGTCAATTGAATTAACGAAATGACTTTCAACCACTGGCATGTCCGAGTTAGGGTTTGTAATTAGAAGAGGGTTGGTTGTAGGGTCAGCCTGGGTGAAGCCATTTCTCATCGGAAAGGTCTCCCAACTATCACCTATGTTTGACAGATGATACACCAATAAGATTTTAACAAGTCCATGGTGAAACAGGCTCGAATTGATACCTTGTCGCTTGTAACGCATGGACATCTTGTAGAGACTCATCAATAGGTAAAAGGGCATATCTAAATCAAAACCTATGAAATTCATAATAAAACGGATATGGTATAGAAAAACCATCCCGTATCAACCTTCGCACATAAAAAATGGCTTCATAATTAACAGTAGACTATGCCATCTAGGTTTTAATAGAGCGATAAGAATACCTTTTATACAACAAGTGGTTTTTCGGGGTGTCATAAATAAACTCCATGGGACCTCTTCTATTTTGGAATTTTTAAACCACCTCTCACCCTTTGATGGGAGACTTGTCGCTTTGCTCATGAAATCCTCTGTCAATTCCAACTGTATGTCTCCAATCTTGGCTCTGAAACTGTCGAAGGTTTGTGCAAAATCTTTTGCAATTGGGAGATTATAGCCCTCGAACTTCTTGAGGAATAGATCCCACCCATGATCCTTTAGGTCATCAATAGTGTCATCATGGTATAGTAAGGCTTGGAATATGTTCGGCTCTATACAAATGACGAGTGCCATGACCACTATAATAAGGATGCAACAGAAATCACTCAGAATAGTTTTAGGTTCCCAACATGTGAGGAATAGAAACAGGCCTAAGTGGAGAGTGAAAGAATGAAAATAGCAGAGCTCGGGGTGTTGGATCATGTTTTCATTGATGCCAATGGTTTGATTATTTGGAAGATTGTTGGATCATGTGTCATTGATGCAAATGGTTTGATTGATTGATGCCAGGTAATTGATTGATTGATGATTGTCCTTGATGAGAATGATAGATGTCAAAGTGGAAACTAATTGATAATGATGGATCGTTGATATGATGCATAGATGAATATGGATCAATGAGTTGTCATTGATACATGATGATGCATAGTTTGTTTGATGAAAATATGACTCATTATTGTCTTATCATGATTGATATGGTGTACAAATGGATGAACTCCAAAGTGGTCCCCTTATGGTGAAATCCCTCATGGGAAGACGCTTTGTGGATTGAGTTATCCTAGAAGAATGGTTGGAGGACCCATGATTGTATGTGGAATAATGAGATGAAGATCAATGAAGTTGTTGGTGAAACTATCCTATATGGATAGTGCTTGTCATTCCATTTCCGGTGGTATGTGGAATGTCACATAACTCCTCACGGTTTGAGAGTTATGGCTCTACGAAGTTGAAGGACCCCCATATGAAGGCTTGAAGCCCCCAAGGTCAAAGAAGTCAAAGTTCTTGAAAAGAAGAAATCATTATTTAAATTATAAAGTAATGTGACAAAATCAAAATGGATTATTTAAATAATAAGGAGAAGTAACAAAATCAAGAAGGAATATTTAAATGATAAGTATTGGAGAACTCTCTATTTATGGAAAGTGGTTAACCCTAAAATAAAGAAAATAGGTTAAGTGACATAGAAATGGGTTAAGTAACCTAAAAATGGGTAAAGTGACCTAGATGATGAAAGTATAAATAAGATAGCTATGGGCTCTTTCACTTCATCCTTTGTGTGGATCAATGGAGAGATTCTTGTGAGAATATATTTTGGAATATTGATGGAGAGATTCTTACTGATGTGGATATCTTGAGCATGATTGAAGATCTATTCTAAGGAAGAGAGAGAGAGGAGGATCTCATGGATGCATCAAAGTTTCGTCAATATTAGATATCTTGACGAAAATTTCTCGAAACTTCAGAAACCCTAGTTTCTAATGCATACGCGGGTTTTCTGTGTCTAGGGTGCATATACATTGAGGTATACATGGGTTGGCTGTGCATAGGGTGAGTATGTATGCGTGTTGTCTATGCATAGGGTGAGTATGTACGTGGGTTGTATGAGAATAGGGAGTGTATAGTGGATAAAATCATGGATATTTGTGTTTGAGTTGGTGCCAAGCTCTTGGATGATGAGGTAGGTTCCAGATCTACATTCTATGGCCTCAGATCTATCACTGAGACATTGGTATGGTTACATTATTTTCTTGATGGATATTATTGTTTGATGTGTTTTGAATGCTTAGGGAATTCTTGGTATGGCTTCTATGATATGGTTTAGTTTGGATGATTTGGTTGATGGAGTGATCAATACTCTTGTGATTCATTGGTGACATGATTGCTATGGTATACTAGTTGTTTATACATGATTGAGATAGCATTCCTATTGATTTGTTGTGGAGCATGAGCAAGCTATTGGAGAGCTTGGATGTGTTGTGACTGGTTGGTGGTCAGTTTGGATAATCAGAGACAGAAGAAAATAATATATTGGTTGTAGAGGATCTGAGTTGTTCTTGAAGAACAAACCCTAAGAAGATGAGAATGTATACTCATGTTGCTTCATACACTGGTCGTGTGCATATGCAAGCTGTAGTGAGCCAGGGTGTGTGCACACACTGGCTGCACTACTGATAGGTCGTGTACCTGTTGATAGATTGATATATGTTGAGGATTGTTTCCATGTCTCAGTTGGTGTTGAGGGTGTAATTTGATTCTTGCATTATAGAGATGGTTCTCTTGTAGAGTTGTACTCTATTCAGTTGTTGTTGATAAACCCCCAAATTTTTGTCCATAATAAAAAGAAAAATTGTACATACACCTTGTGTTCTTTGTGTTCCTTGTGGTGATGACTTATTGATGATATGTGTTGCTGATATATGTTCCCATCTAACTGGTTGTAAATGACAACAATGGGTAATGAATAAATGTTGAATGTTAACTAAGAATTTTTTTTGTAAGAGGGAAGTTTTGGGAAAAAGATCCCCACACTCATTCACCCCCCATATAAGTGTGGTAGGTGTGTCCAACAATTGGTATAAGAGCGGGCCTTCACTACAAGCCTTAACAAGCTTGAAGGAGATCCATAGACAAACAAATGGATGATGAAGTTCCAATCCTTGATGCGGAAAAATATTCCACTTGGAGAATAGAAATGAGAGTGTATTTGAAGACAATGGGAGTAGCTATTTGGAAGGCAGCCATTGGTGGATTAGTTCCTTTGAAGAACAAGTCAAAGTTTTCAGCTCAAAGGGAAGGAAAGAAGAATTATGCATTGGCTCTCAAGACCATTCTTATTGGACTCTCAAGCCCTATCAAAGAGAGAATGGGACAATGCACTTCTGCCAAGGATCTATGGCTAAATCTAGAGGAGACATATCAAAGAAAGAAGGAGAAGGAAGAAATTGAAGACCACTCCATCAATATCATCAAAGGTAAAGAATCATAAAAAACTCTTGAATGCATTGTTTCTAAATGTGATTTTGAAAACATTTCAAGTGAAGATAAAGAATCAAGTGATGATAGCACAAAGGAATATCTTGAAGATGAAGGAAAATAATTATGTGTTGATGTTGGCAAAAAGGAAGAGAGTGAAGATACTTCAAATGAAGGTAAAGAATCCTCAAAAGATCTTGATTGCAATGATGATGATGATTTTTTCTCTACAAGTGAAGAAGAAGATATAGAAACAGTTTGTGTAAAGTTTGATGGTAATTATCCCATGAAAAGAATAGAAGAAAATCTATTAAAACTTCAAAAGGAAATTGAATAAGGTTTATATAGATATAGAAGTGATTATTTTTATACACACTATAACTATATTTTGGATAACACTAAGAATTTTCTTAGGAGGAGTCAAAGGAACATCTTGAAGTTAAAAGAAATGATCAAGGAACAAGAAGAGAGCAATAAAAAGGAAGAAGAAATCACAAGACTGAAGAATGTAAAAGAAGACATGAATATAGATGATGAGATTAGAAAAAGTTTTGAAACCATTGTTCATCTCAAGACCCAAATTGAAGAAGCCAAAAGAATAGAGGAACTATTGAAGATTCAAATA
>JZKD02S1854427.1:402270-423985 GCA_000966675.3 Picea glauca
GAGACTAGGAGGTTTAATGGCCTAAAGCCGACATAAATAAAATAACATTACTAATCTAAATTACAACTAATGGCCTAAATCCGACATAAATAAAATAACATCACTAATCTAATATTCCCCAATTAAGTGGTAATGAGCCAATATTAGGGCTTAACATGAAGGACTACCTTCATCTGAAGATTCTCCTCCTAAGAGGATGGAGACGAACCAGGAGGGGAAGGTGGGATACCAAAACCTCCGACTCCAAGGATAGGTGTCTCGATAAGATTGATAATATCATCACCTAAAGGGTTTCCAGGCAGACCATTTCCTTTAAGTTGTTCTCGGATATATGAGAAATCAATGGGTTGATTAAGTGGCCTACAAGGTTGTCTGGTATGATCTAAGGCACTATGCATTCTTATGAGTGAATGACGAACAATTTCTTGGACATCGGCCCCTTGAGGAACTGGTGTGACCGGTTCAAAAGGAATATCAGGGTTATTGGTTGAGGTAGTTTATGTTTCAAGTGTAACGTTGTTGTCCGAGCGACTACGTGTTATGATAGGGGAGAGAGTGTGTGGAGGAGGAGTCTTGTGACCTCCACGTGCCATCAATTAAATTCACGCCCTCCTTCTAGCGCCATTTGTTGACGGGCGTAAGTGACACACCGCCAACTGGAAGGATAGATCCAGACCAAGGTTGTCTAATTAACCCAAGCCGTTTGGTATGATCTATCCTGACGGGTTTAATGGCTCCATTATCCAACTAGGGTCCTAAAACAAAGAAAGGAAATAAAATACTCTAAAGCTATAACTATGATACTATGTACATGAATTTAATTATTTACAAGTGTTAAAACAGAAACATAAATATGAATATGTGATTATGAACAGGGTATTTACAAATTGCAAGTTTTGGTGGATGTCTTGTGAAATAAATGTTTTTGCAATTGTTTATGAAGTAGATAAAAAAAACACATATATTTTATATTTTATGTTTAATAATTTTAAAACTAAGAACTTAGAAAGATACTAATGAAACATAATTTGAAACAAGAACAGAATAACAATCACAACCAATTTAAACTGTCTTATTTCATTAATAAATAAAATAATAATAGAAATAGAATACGAATAAAACTAACATGAGATTAGTCATATAATGTGTTTATATCCTTGCATAATTCAAACTTCCAGCTATCTTGCCTGTGAGAGAAACCTGTAACAGGCTTGTGCTAACATTCCCTAGAATAAACTCAAGGTATTTTTGGAGCAAGGATATAACAGCAGAGTAATAAACATATAGATCTAGTGACCTTGAAATGATGAATGCTTATAGTAAAAAAAAATTAATATGAATCATTCATATAATACATCACTTAACATCAAGCATAAATCAATGATATTATAATGAAATAACGATCACATATATAATATATGAACAACAAATTACAGACAGAATTTAAAGTGTTGAATAAAATGAAACATTATATGCTAATAAGACTAAAGTTGTATAACATATTAATATTCCATAATATAAGAGGAAAAACCGAAATGGGACAGTGTCACGCTGGTCTAAAGCCGAGGTGTGAAGAACTTGTCCATAGAGTCTTGGGAATTACATGTCCATAATGCGTTCGAATCAAAGATGTCCTCACTAACAAGAGTGAACAGTATTTAAAGTAATTCAGGATCCAAATGCTCATATCACATAGGATAGAGTTGAATCTCCCAAAATCAAGTAATATTACAAAAATAGTGAACTCGAAACCACACATACAAGAGTTGGTTTGCTCAAAATTAAACCAATTTTTATAAAAACATAAAAAAGGAGAGACTACCGATCATTTAAGCATATAATTGAAAGTATCTACTCCAAGAAATCAGTAGTACAATCTTCCATTTTCTGAGAATAGCAAAAACAATTTAATATATTATAAAAACAACTACTAATTACTAATTATTATTGAAAAGGGACTGGCTACATAATCATAGATTCTGTAGCTAGTCTTATTTTTAGCAAATGAAATCAAAATTCAAATCTACTTATTTAGACTTAGATAACAGAAATGAATGAAATGAAAATAAACTCATTTTACCATTAAAAATTATCCAAACATGGATCAAACAATTCAGAGTTTATAATTGGTTTGACACGGGTCATATTTTGAATGATTATATTTCCAACCCTCTTGATTTGTTTATTCTCCCTCTTTGTATGTGCCTTGAGATCAAGGTTCTCTTGTTTCAACAGGTCGTTTTGAGAAGTCAAGGTTCTAATTCGGGCCTGTAAGAGAGGAATATCGGTATAGTAATGCTCTATCCAATCGAGGCAGCTATCACAGTGTACCGGGGAGATGCCAGATTGACGCAGGGCACAATCGACCAGGGGTGCTTCAATTTTACCTGTTGTTTATTCCATATCGTGTTCGATACCCGAAAATCCTTCTTTACCCTTAAGAGATGGGGGTAAATTGGTCACGAAATCATATGGTTCAACATGGGTGATAAACTCCCTCCTAGAACACTAATTTTCTGGGTCTTCTCAAGCCAATAATTCCTCTATTTCATGATCTAAACCCTCATCGATATCGATCGGATCGATCGAGCTCAGATGATTTTGGTTTCTTAGTTTTCTAGAGATTAGACGATCGTCATTCTTATTCTTGAAACTCAAATCTATGCACTATTGTTTCCTTCCTTTACAAAGTTTCTTGACATCAGATTTAACATTAACGTTTAAACTAGCATCGTTCACATGAACATGAGGATCATTTCCCTTTAATTCGGCAGTCACTTGTTCTAGAGATCTTACAGGTGAAAACCTACATGGGAATCCTTTATCTATAGGGGTTTTATCAATCAACTTTGTCTTATCAATTGAATTAACGAATTAGATTTCAACCACTGTCCTACCCAAGTTAGGGTTTGTAATTAGAAGAGGGTTAATTGTAGGGTCAGTCTGGGTGAAGCCATTTCTCATTATAAAGGTCTACCAACTGTCACCTATGTTCGACAGATGATACACCAATAAGATTTTAACAAGTCCATGGTGAAACAGGCTCGAATTGATACCCTGTCACTTGTAGCACTTGGACATCTTGTAGAGACTCATCAATAGGTAAAAGGGAATATCTAAATAGAAACCTATGAAATTCATAAGCAAATGGATATGGTATATAAAAACTAGCCCGTATCGACCTTCGCATATAACAAATTGCTTCAAAATTAATAGTAGACTATGCCATCTAGGTTTTAATAAAGAGATAGGAATACCTTTTATACAACAGGTGGTTTTTCGGGATGTCATAAATAAACTCCACGGGACCTCTTCTATTCTGGCATTTTAAAACCACCTCTCTCCCTTTGATGGGAGCCCTATCACTTTGCTCACAAAATCCTCTGTCAATTCCAACTGTATGTATCCAATCTTGGCTCTGAAACCATCAAAGGTTTGTGAAAAACATTTTTCAACCTGGATATTATAGCCCTCGAACTTCTTGAGGAATAGATCCCACCCATGATACTTTAGGTCATAAATAGCGTCGTCATGGGATAGTAAGTCTTGGAAACCATTCGGCTCTATATGAGCGACAAGTGCCATGAACATTGTAATAAGGATGTAATAGAAATCACTCGAAATAGTTTTAGGTTCCCAATGTGTGAGCAACAGAAACGGGTATGAGTGGAGAGTGAAAGAATGAAAATAACAAAGCTCAAGGGCTATCATAAATTGGATAGGATAATTAGGGAGAAAAAAAACTAGAGAGTTCACAGAAATCCATACCATCTCTCGCGATGAGTGCCAAAACCTACAGAGTACAAAACCCTATGCACATAATGAATAGCTTCATTAATGTTTTGAGCCAGCAAGGTAAAGTGAAAATGCAAGTACAACATGCATGTACTCATTGGCACGAATGATGATATGACCATTTAAACTCATGAAAAGAATATCAACAGTTAACCAAGGTTCTGCATGCATCAAAACATTTTGACAATGAACTATCGAACCATTGAATTCTTAACAACCATAATAAAACAAGAAAAATTCGATAATGGATTAATCAACCATTTCATAAGATTTGAATTTTAATCACATATGGGTGGCTTTTAAAATGGTATTTCTAAGGTAAAATATTATTATACCAAGCCAAATTTTATGTTTTAAATTCATGCTTACATTCATGAATTAAAAATAAAACAAACGAAAATGAAAATGATAAATATTCAATAAGGTAAGCTTTACTCCAACAATCATTTCGAAACTCAGAAAAATGTTTACAAATTTGAGGTGATGGTAGCTAGAGAAAAATGTAATCTCTTTCGATCGTGTTAAATATCAAAAATTAGGTGTGGCTACCAACAGAAGCTCATCTTCTCTCACGCCTCCTGAGAGTGCAATAGGGAAGCATACCTGCTATCTAAGACAACTCTACAGAAACAACCAGGCTTGATCACTTATAACCAATGTCTGGATGGCCATGAGGGCCCCACACATGTCATCAAAATATTTTAAGATTGAAGGCACCAGTCTCTGTCAGCTTTTTCATAATTTCTTTCTTTTCCTGACCCATTTGTAACAACATTATTGATTTCCACTTGTAATTTGAATTACCTATACTCATTGCTCTGTTCCTTATTTTGCATAGTGGATGGTAGACAAAATGTAGGAGAAATAATTGCCCCGCCAATTTTTTTTCTTTCTCCGTCGATGTAACAATTGTGAGAATACATAATATTTTTTTAATATAATTGAGTAATTTTTTCTGCTGGCAAAAAAAAAAAAATTCAATAATATATAACAAAATCCTAATAAGAGTAACCAAATCTAAACGAACTACCTTCCACGTATAGTATGAATGGTTCATTAAATTTCTTAGTAATATAGTTGGCTTTTTTTTTTAATCATTTTTTACAAATCTACGATATAATTTTTAAAAATAATCTTAAAAAAGTATTTTTTAAAATATAACTAACTTTAATTTAATAAGAATATTTTATTATTTTGTAAAAGAAGATTAGTACATGGCTAGAAAGCCATGGAAAAAGAGCTAGAGGCCAGCCTAGGTCTAGAGGCTAAAATTCCATGGTGGACCACCTTGTTACATTTAGGATCATTGCAGAGGAGTGTTGTAATTATAAAATTCATCTCCTTTATTGTTTCATTGATTTTAGAAAATATTTTGACACTATGCCCATGACTAACCTCTAGAATAGGTTAGAAGAGCTTAAAGTCCCTTTCAAGTTAAGAGCTCGTGCAATAAGGCTATATCAGAAAGTTATTGCCAATTTTATGAATGTTGAGGGTTGGTAGGAAGAAATTAATTGTAATATAGGAGTCAAAAAAGGTTCTCCCCTATCCCCTACCATTTTCGACATCTACATTGATAGGTTAGAAGATTGTTTGTAGGATGCAGGTTATGTTGGCCTGACTCTCTCTAGTATAGTCATCATCATCCTTCTTTATGATAATGATATTTTTCTTATGGCGAAGAGTCCCTATGACCTAGGTAAGAAATGTAATATCCCCTTGGTAGAGCCTCAGTTGTAATTATGAATTCTAAACATGTTTGTTAGGTTGGTGAGATGAGTTATAATAATCTAGGAGGTTTATGTGATTATTAGGCCAGGAGCCTATGATGCTAAGGCCAGGAGCATGTTTTGTATATGTAATTATGAAAAATCATTAATAAAAATATACACATCATTGCGTGTAGACCGGCCATGAAGAAAGAGTGATGGGGGACTAAGCTTCCACAAGGCTGGGCAAGGGAGGGGACTAAGTGTTTGGGCCTAGGGGATAATCTAGGGGTCTTACCTCTAAAGGAATAATATTTTAATATTAATTCCTAAAGGCTAAGGTGGACATGTTGAGTGTTGTCTTAAGTTCCTGGAAAGGGAACGTATGCTAAGTGGAGTGCATGCAACTCCAGGGAGATAGGTGTCGACCTGGGCTCATGCAGTTAAAACCCAAGAGTCAAACCATGGAAGGGGTTCACTCCCCATTCTTCCATCCTCCACCTAAACTTATTGGCCTCAAACGTCGACCTCTGGTTACCTATGCACAGTTGAGAAAACTGTTCACGGGAAGGGGGTTCTCTTCCCATTTCCCATCCGTCATCTAATCCGTTGGGGCCTCTGCGTCTGCCCTCTGCATAACCTCTCACATCTGAGAAACCATTCAAGGAGGGAAAATATAACCTATGTGTCCTATGAACCCAGGTTTATCCACACTACAAATCCGAGTTCGTGCCTTAACCATTTGGGTTTGTTGCTTTGTGTTCGCCTGAGCCGTGATGTGTCTTAGTGTTAGGTTGTTTCCATTTTTCAGTGTCCATAACTGTTCCTGCTGTTTTTGTCACCCATATGCTAGCCGAATTTTGTTGCAGTATTTCTTAGGAGATGAATTGAAGAAGCAGGTTGTCAGGCCTGTGAGAAACTCTCCCAGGAGAGAGAGTTTGCTGGGAAGTGAGTTCTCCTGGAAGGGAGTCCCATAGCAACTACAGTACTCTGAGACTTCTAGTCCAGCCTATTGTTGAATCCCAAGGTAAGGGAGGTGTATTGGTCGATGGACTTGTAGTAGTGAAGGTGTACTCTCTTGGGGTGGAGAAGGCGTGTGGGGAATGAGGGTTTATGTGCTGTGGGCGTAAGTGGCTCCTAGGATAAAAGATCCTTCCTGTTGTTTTGTGCAACTTCCTTGTTGTCCTTTCCAAGCCTAGAATTCCCTTTCCTGGTGGAGTTTAGTCCCAGCTCGGGGGTGACCTGCTACTGAGAGTGATGAGTAGCATGGTCTAAGGCTGGGAGGTTCGTGGAAGATCTGCACGCAGTTGGTGGATTTACTCTAGCTAAAAGATAAGTATCATTTTTGTGCTTAATTATGTATTTTATGCATGTTTGGGTTACTTGAAATGTATCATGTGTTTCATTACATGTGGACTTACTATTAATCTCAATTGCATCTGTATGGTAGCACTAATTCTGTGTTAAGTGTTTTAATTCGATTAAAATTCATGTTATATATATGTGTGTGTGTGTGTGTGTGTGTGTGTGTGTGTGATTTCGTGTGGTGGTGTTACCTAGCCTGTGGATGGCCAGGTTGTTTGGGTAGCGTTATCTAAGTTAGTTTGTAGAAGTCAAGGTATGTTCCACAGTAGAATTTCCCGGTAGTGGAGTTGTTGGCTGAGGATGTTACAAATTGGTATCAGAGCATGGTTTTCAACATTGAGCCTGGATGGGCCATGTTAGTGGAAAATGAAGCAAAATTTTCGAAAGAATTGTTGTCAAAGTAGACAAAATTCAATTTCAGAGCTAAGGTTTTAACAAAAAACCTGGATAGTTTGAATAAGTGGTCATTGGACCTAAGGTTTCAAGTGGAAATTTTGTTAAGAGGAACCAATTTTGGACCTTAGAATGTTCCCTAAGTGCCAATAGGTTACTTGATCGTGTTATGGAGGTCAGGAGGTGTAGCGATATTATAGAACTGCGAAAGACATGGTATATGGCCATAGAGAAAGAGAGAACAACACTTGTGGTGTTGGGGTTGTAGGATTTGTTTAGAAGGAAGGGAAACCCTTTACGACTGTCAAACCTAGAGAAGGTGGAGAAGGGTTACCCTAGAAGCCCTTCGGACTTCACAACATCAGTGAAGTTGATGCAAAATAAGAGAAAGTTCGAAGCCTGAATCTATGAAGTCCTGAAGTGGATCTACACCGTAGATTTGGGGAGGAGAGCTCGATTGTTGGATCAAGCCAATGTTAAAAGGTCAAACACAGTAGTGAAGGGTGAAAGATCTTGAAGAGATGAACTAGTGAGTCATGATGACGTCACTTAGATTGACGTAGACACATGGGTTGTGTGCCACGTATAAGTGATTGGGAATGTTCAGAGATTAATGGTTTGGGATGCACAGATGTTAAATCCTCTGAAGTCCCAAAGATTTGAAGTTCTGGAACTCAGATGCCTGAGTTTCCATAGTGAGTGTCAGTCATCGAATGTTAGGTAGACGTGGATTGATGATATGCCCTACTTCACGAGTTCGGTAATCCGAACTTTGAGAGATTGTTGTGTGGTGATTTGAAATTTTTTGAAGCTGAAGGCCTGAGTAAGAACCCAGTGATCTAGTGCTTGGTCATGGCCCATGATCACATGGATTGGGGACTGAGAAAAAAGGGCTAGTGCCCAAAAATTATTACAGAGGAGAGAAGAGCTCAGAAAGAAAATAAAATCTGAACGTTTTCTTAAATCAAATTGGTTTATGAATGTTGTGGGATTTGTTAAGGAATGATGGCCTGAAAAATTCTTTTTGACTGCACGTTGTGTTTGCAGAGTTCAGTGAGTGTTAGAAACAAATCAAAATTTCATAGAGTGCTTAGGAGACACTCACAGAGATAATAGAAAAGCAATTTTTTTTGCATATAGTGTGTTTATGTATTTGTGTTCATTATTATGTTTTTATATGTTGTTCATGGTTTGAATGCGTAAACTGGTGAAGTATTGAATAAGTTTCAATTGTTTCTCTTCTTTGAGTTTTCGAGTGCAAGGAGTGCACATTGTCTGTAAGGAGTGCATTGACAGAGGGAATTTAATCTCAGGGAATCTCAGGAGAGATACCGTTCAACCGTCATCACTATAAGTGCAAGGAGTGAACAGGAAGAACTCTGTGTTGAATTCAGAGAGATATAGAGTCATTAAGAACTCTGTAGGGCTCTGCCAGGCGGGCATCGAGCGAGTGAAAGTGTGCACAAAGAGAACTCTTTGTCGAGTTCAAGGAGAAGAGTATCAAAAGAAGATACTCACAGAGCTGTTGAAAACTCTGTAAAAAATGCTCAGCAAGGTGTGCTTTGAGTAGAAGGTTGCCATAAGGGCACGGAGTTTTCCTTTGAAAGGAAACAGAAGGTTCGAGACCCTTAGGAGACTGAGTAAATCAAAAATCTCAGAAGAGATAATGCAAGGAGTGCGTGGGAGACAGACCCATTCTAAGTCCTAAATCTCAGAAGAGATAATGGTTACAAGAGTGAAGACGAGATCCAAGAGGCAGACTTGTAGGAGAAAGGTCAAAGGTCGAAGGCTTTGAACACTAACAAAATCTTCCAAGGAGGAAGAATTCAAAAGATCAGGAGGAGGAGCGACAACAACCATCAGATCGGTTGTGGGGAGGAGCCTGGACCATTAGATCAGTGTCTAGAAAAACAAAGGAATCAATTTGAGAGTTTAGTTTGAGATTTGAAATTGTCGAAGCCCGAATAGCCGAAGCAACTGGGAGTCATTGATCTGGGTTGGACATATGTCACCAGATCTCAAACTTCGAATAATTGTACTCCATAGTTTTTGTGAAGTTGTGTTTCAGGATGTCTTGAAGCGCCAAATCTTGAAATGTCTAAGGGTCATTAATCCGAAGGAAGGAACGTGTATTGTTGATCTGCGAGGAGACACATGGAGGACAGAGACTCACTCCGTTGAACAATCGTTGATATGAAAGTGGACACATGGCGCCACATCTGGAACTCCGGGTACGGAGCACTCCGGAGGAAATTAGAGGGTGAAAGCGTTGAAGTACCAAAGGAGATCTTGATCGTTGATCGAGGAGGAGGTTGAAGGACCGTTGATCTAGTCTTGGTCGGAAAGAACCGAAGTCTCGAAGAGAATCAAGGCCATTGATTTGGAGAGGACGCATGGTAGAAGATCTGTCACTCCGGGGAAATTCACTCTGGAGATTTGTGTGTGTGGAGACGTGAGAACTCCCAAAGGCCGGAGAGCTGGAGTTCATCAAAACCTTCTAATTGTTGAGGAAATGTTTCATTAGATATTCCACTTTGGAAGATTTTCATATGGGGAAAAGCATATAGTTGAGAATTGAAACTACCGAGGGTCGGAGAGCTAGAATCAACCGTAGTCATTTATTTGGAAGGGAGTTGCATGTCGACATATCGTGTAGATATGGGATCATGTGTGGAAGGAGGAAAGAATGTATAAAACGGGATATAGATAGCAGTAGTTGATCGCAGATCATCGCCAAGGGATTGGAGATTGACGGGCTAGCTGGATTGTCGGGCCAGAACTTGCTTGGATGTTAAAAATATGAGAGCGTACCGCAATGTATACCATGGTTTTAAAAAAGTGATGTGTGGCAACTGGAGGTGAATTGCGGGGTGAAAAGAAGGTTGGCCTAAAACCACTCTTTCCCACGCCCGCAATCACAGTTTTCTATGAGGTCATAGCCCAGGGTCATATGAAGGAAAGGGCTAATGAAAATGGGATAGCACCTGAAACTTGGAGTTTTGGAAGCGTGCAGGAATAGCCCTCGGTTCGGACAAGACCTGCACCTAAAGGAGAAAAGGGGGCCTATGTATAAGTGTTTTGGGTTCAATCACGAGCCCGAAGAGTCAATTCGACTCAGAAGATTGAAAGATTCTTTGACTGGGAGATCAACAGACCCCGCTGAGGTGGGGGTACTACATCGAAAGTGCTCAAGGCAGGAATAATCATGCACAATGATCACAATGGGAGCATAAGAAGATCTAGGAATTCAGGAAGAATTGTAGACTTTTGGGATCGACAAGGAAAATTTTTGTGGGAAGAAAGAAGTTGCTGCAATTTCTATGGCAGCAAGTATGTTATGGCTTGTTGGGTCAGCCAGAGGAAAGAATGATTTCATGTTTTCAAGTGTTGTTGGTGATGTTGTTGCATAAGGAGGGAAGCAACAGAGAGTTGAAGTGTCGGTTATAAGTTGATAAAAGAAGCATGAAATATTCTACTGCCATCAGACATTCATGTAGTGTAAAATTTATTAATGGAAGTCATGTTGGTATGAGTTTTTATTACTCTTGTTGCATAATTGTTGAAAGGAAATTTAGGTAAGAATTTCCTCAACCAGAGTTATTATATAAAATCACATGATTATATTATTTGAATGAATACCACTGGATGTGGTAAAGGCTAGAGGCCTGTATTAATTCAAATCTTTTTATCTTTTGAATGCACACACTGACATAGTAGAATATCATGTTAATTTGGTTATGGGTTAATAACCAAAGAATTAAAAGATAATAACTTGTTATAGGAATGAATGCCAGTAAGCTATTCATGTATGAGACTAGGACATGTTTGGTTATGGAAAGGTTATGAGCCACATAGGTTCTAAAAGCTTCCTACCTTTAAATAAAACTTGGACTGCAACCTTTTTGCTAACACTAATGAAAACCACGTAATTATATTATTGGTGTAGTGTTCGGGTCGAAAAGGAAGGCATCCAATTAATTGGGAAAACAATAGGAAGTGTGTGAAGAATGTGTCAACACATTGGCCAGAATTCCAACTTGTGGATGGTGAGATACATGACTGAGATAAAGAGCATTATGTAATTCAATGCAAGGTGCACTGAATAAGTATGCATGGAGAATTGCACTCATGTATAGTAAGTGATAGAATTGTATACCAAATGAAATGGTTGAATATGTTTTTTAAGTACATGCATATATATTATTGCATGCAAATAATTGTTATTAACAGTTGAAATGTTGTTAACTCATGAAGTTGAGGACATTTCAGGGAGGTTTTAGACATTGCAACAGGAAAGTTGCAAGTAAAGTAGTCACATGAGCATTGACTACAAGAAATTTTATTGTTCAGAAAAAGAAGTAATAAACTTACAGATATTACTGTGAACATGCATATGCATAGAATCACGAGTCGTTCTAGTTTATTAAATTGTTGGGTAATTGTGATTGAATTGCTAGGTGCAGGAAATTCTAAGATCACTACATAATATTTTATACATCTTTCAATTGAATATGATGTACAACAAACACTGACAGTTTGTTGGATGTATGCAAGATGAAGCATTACAGGAAAAATGGTATGCAGTTTGGTGCCTATGGAAAACCACAAGGATGGTTACATTCATAATATGGAAACAACCAAGATGAATTATGAAATAGAATTTCATGTTTTGGGAAAAATTTGAATTCCCTTTTGAACTAATTGGAGTTCCTAAATGAATTCTTTTATGTTTTTTCATGATAACTGCATGTGGGTGATGCAGATGAGATGATGTTTATTAAAGTTAGATTGTTGACTACAAAGACTAGCTCAGGGAAGATGCTGATTGGAAATATCTGAGGGCATTTGGAACTCCGGGAGCCATGGTGCTTTGAGACTTCCTAAGCCGACATGTTGTTGAAGCCCAAGGAAAGGGAGGTGTAGCAACCGATGGACTGTGTGACAGTGAAGGTGTACACTCCTAGGGTGGGACAAGCATGTGGGGAATGAGAGACCATTGGTTGGAGTGTTGCTGAGGTTTGGTTGGTTGGAGTGTTTTTGGGGTTTGGTACCTTGACCTAGACCATGTTGATATGGAAGTCTTCTCAATCAAAAGATAAGTATCAATTCTTTATTCATTGTATGTTATGTATCTCGTAATTCGTATACAAATTATAATGTTATTAGAATTGCCTATATATATATATTGCATGTATGTTCTAATGTGGCTTTCGAATGAATAGGTGTACGAGAAAAGTGTTCACGTCTATGGAGTCATAGCATTGCTGAGATTTTATCAATGGATGGAACATCGTGGATATACAACCATTCGATGCTTTCAATGAGGTTTAATTGAAGCATGTAACAAGGAACAATACGTTGAATGATTTCCTGAAGAAACTCTATAGAATAGAGAAATTGAGTTTCAGTTGCAGTATGGATACCAGAATTGGTACTTGAAAGTAAAGCACCAGGTGGATAATGGGCTTCCAATAGCTAAAGCTTGGAGATTTTGAAGAATTTTTGAATTATATATGTATAAACAAGTTTCACTGAGGACAGTGAAAAAATAAGGGTTGGGGATTGTAATATCCCTTGGTAGAGCCCCAGTTGTAATTATGAATTGTAAACATGTTTGTTAGGCTAGTGAGCCAAGTTACAATAAGATAGGAGGCTTATGTGATGATTAGGCCAGGAGCCTAGGATGCTAAGTCCAGGAGCCTGTTTTGTATATGTAATTATGCAAAATCATTAATAAAAATATACACATCGCTGCATGTAGACCGACCACGAAGAAAGAGTGATGGGGGACTAAGCTTCCACAAGGCTGGGCAAGGGAGGGGGCTAAGTGTTTGGGCCTAGGGGCTAAGCTAGGGGGATTACCTATAAAGGATTAATATTTTAATATTAATTATTGAAGGATAAGGTGGACATGTTGAGTGTTGTCCGAAGTTCCTGGAAAGGGAACGCATGCTAAGTGGAGTGCATGCAGCTCCAGGGAGACAGGTGTCGACCTGGGCTCATGCAGTTAAAACCCAAGATTCAAACCATGGAAGGGGATTTCTCCCCATTCTTCCGTACTCCACCTGAACTCGTTGGCCTCAGACGTCGACCTCTAGTTACCTATGCACAATTGAGAAAACCGCTCACGGGAAGGGGGTTCGCTTGTCATTTCCCATTCGTCGTCTAATCCATTGGGGCCTCTGCGTCTGCCCTTTTCATAACCTCGCACATCTGAGAAACCAATTGGGGAGGGAAAATCCAACCTATGTGTCCTGTGAACACAGGTTTATCCAAACTACAAATCTGAGCTCGTGCCTTAATCATTTGGGGTTGTTGCCTTGTGTTCGCCTAAGTCGTGTTGTGTCTTAGCATTAAGTTGTTTCCATTTTCGGTATCCATAATTGTTCTTGTTGTTGTTGTCACCCATATGCTAGTTGAATGGTGTTGCAATATTACTTAGGAGATGAATTGAAGAAGCAAGTTGTCAGGCCTGTGAGCAACTCTCCTAGGAGAGAGAGTTGGTTGCGAAGTGAGTTCTCCTGGAAGGGAGTCCCGTAGCAGCTACAGTACTCTGAGACTTCTAGTCCAGCCTGTTGTTGAAGCCCAAGGTAAAGGAGGTGTATTGGTCGATGGACTTGTAGTAGTGAAGGTGTACTCTCCTGGGGTGGAGCAGGTGTGTGGGGAATGAGGGTCTATGAGTTGTGGGCATAAGTGGCTCCTGGGATAAAAGATCCTTCATGTTGTTTTGTGCAACTTTCGTGTTGTCATTGCCAAGCCTAGAATTCCCTTGCCCGATGGAGTTTAGTCCCAGCTCGGGGGTGACCTACTGTTGAGAGTGATGAGAAGTGTGGTCTAAGGTTGGGAGGTTCGTGGAAGTTCTGCACGCAGTTGGTGGATTTACTCCAGCTAAAAGATAAGTATCATTTATGTGCTTAATTATGTATTTTATGTATGTTTGGGTTACTTGAAATGTATCATCTGTTCCGTTGCATGTGGACTTGTTGTTAATCTTAATTTCATCTGTATGGTAGTAGTAATTTTGTGTTAAGTGTTTTAATTCGATTAAAATGCATGTTATATGTGTGTGTGTGTGTGTGTGTGTGTGTGTGATTTTGTGTGGTGGCGTTACCCGGCCTGTGGATGGCCAGGTTGTCTCGGCAGTGTTATCTAAGTTAGTTTGTAGAAGTCAAGGTATGTACCGCAGTAGTGTTGCCCGACAGTGGATTTGTTGGCTGAGGACGTTACAAGAAACTAATAATCCTCAAGGGATTCTACTCTAGAATGGGCATGACTATGAACACTAACAAAACAAAGGTTATGATAATTAATTCCAAAAGGATCACCTATGCTACTTTTGTTTATGACAATAATAGCTTGGAGGAAGTTCCTTCATACAAATATATTGGAATCAATATCCACCACAAGCTCAATTAGAACTATAGCATTGAAAAAGGGATAAATGGAGGGTGGAAAGCTTATTATGGACTTGAAAACAATTGTAAATCAACAGACCTTTGTCTTTGGGATAAAAAACAAAAAAAATCTCTTTCACTCTCATCACTCTGGTTATCTTATATGGATGTGAAGTTTGGTATTGCAGTATATCTAAGAATCCTGGAGAAAGATAGAACAAATCCAAAATAATTGTATAACTTATCATCTCAAAATTAAGGGAAATACACCCTATCTTATCCTCCTCATAGAAGCAAGTCTTTCCCCCATTGAGAGTGTTGTTATGATTAGATACCTAACATACAAAAAAAAGATAAACAACATGGATGAAAAGAGGATCCCCAAAATTGCTTCAAACTCTAGCCAACACCACTAGCGGCTCAAGTGGGCATGGCATAAAGATGTCAAATCTTGGCAAAATCATTGGGGAATACATGAAGAAGCCATCATGCAAAATACCAATAATATTACAAATATTATCACTTCTAAATTGAAGGAGAATATGTGGTGTGATATAGAATTAGTGGATAAAAGGAAATTAAGATACTGCAAGGAGGTGATCAACCCTAATTTAGAAGATCAAAATTACCTCGGGGTTTTGAGAAGTGCAACGAAGAAAATCAACATTGCTAAAATAATAACAAACTCTCATGAGATACATACTGAAGCTTGATGTTGGGCAATTTCCAAAACATTGTGGGATGAAATAATTTGTCATTTATATGACACTAAGAGGGTAGAAGATGAAAAACACTTCATCTTATATTTCCCTTCATGTAGCCATATTAGATTCCAATTTAAAAATATTTGCCACAATACAGACCTTCCTAACCTNAGTATGGATACCAGAATTGGTACTTGAAAGTAAAGCACCAGGTGGATAATGGGCTTCCAATAGCTAAATCTTGGAGCTTTTGAAGAATTTTTGAATTATATATGTATAAACAAGTTGCACTGAGGACAATGAAAAAATAAGGGGAGGGGATTGTAATATCCCTTGGTAGAGCCCCAGTTGTAATTATGAATTGTAAACATGTTTGCTAGGCTGGTGAGCCGAGTTATAATAAGATAGGAGGCTTATGTGATGATTAGGCCAGGAGCCTAGGATGCTAAGTCCAGGAGCCTGTTTTGTATATGTAATTATGCAAAATCATTAATAAAAATATACACATCGTTGCATGTAGACCGACCATGAAGAAAGATTGATGGGGGACTAAGCTTCCACAAGGTTGGGCAAGGGAGGGGGCTAATATTTTGGGCCTAGGGGATAATCTAGGGGGCTTACCTATAAAGGAATAATATTTTAATATAAATTATTGAAGGATAAGGTGGACATGTTGAGTGTTGTCCTAAGTTCCTGGAAAGGGAACGTATGTTAAGTGGAGTGCATGCATCTCCAGGGAGACAGGTGTCGACCTGGGATCATGCAGTTAAAACCAAAGATTCAAACCATGGAAGGGGTTTTCTCCCCATTCTTCCATCCTCCGCCTGAACTCGTTGGCCTCAAACGTCGACCTCTGGTTACCTATGCACAGTTGAGAAAACTGCTCACGGGAAGGGGGTTCGCTTTCCATTTCCCATCTGTCATCTAATCCATTGGGGCCTCTGCGTCTTCCCTTTACATAACATCACACATCTGAGAAACCAATTGGGGAGGGAAAATCTGACCTATGTGTCCTGTGAACCCAGGTTTATCCACACTACAAATCCGAGCTCGTGCCTTAATCGTTTGGGGTTGTCGCCTTGTGTTTGCATCAGTCGTGTTGTGTCTTAGCATTAAGTTGTTTCCATTTTCGGTGTCCATAATTGTTCTTGTTGTTGTTTTTACCCGTATGCTAGCCAAATGGTGTTGCAGTATTGCTTAGGAGATGAATTGAAGAAGCAAGTTGTCAGGCATGTGAGCAACTCTCCTAGGAGAGAGAGTTTGTTGGGAAGTGAGTTCTCCTGGAAGGGAGTCTCGTAGCAGCTACAATACTCTGAGACTTCTGGTCCAGCCTGTTGTTGAAGCCCAAGGTAAAGGAGGTGTACTGGTCGATGGACTTGTAGTAGTGAAGGTGTACTCTCCTGGGGTGGAGCAGGTGTGTGGGGAATGAGGGTCTGTGAGTTGTGGGCATAAGCAGCTCCTGGGATAAAAGATCCTTCATGTTGTTTTGTGCAACTTCCGTGTTGTCCTTGCCAAGCCTAGAATTCCCTTACCCGATGGAGTTTAGTCCCATCTCGGGGGTGACCTACTGCTGAGAGTGATGAGAAGTGTGGTCTAAGGCTGGGAGGTTCGTGGAAGTTCTGCACGTAGTTGGTGGATTTACTCCAGCTAAAAGATAAGTATCATTTATGTGCTTAATTATGTATTTTATGCATGTTTGGGTTACTTGAAATGTATCATGTGTTTCGTTGCATGTGGACTTGTTTTTAATCTCAATTTCATCTGTATGGTAGCAGTAATTCTGTGTTAAGTGTTTTAATTCGATTAAAATGCATGTTGTGTGTGTGTGTGTGTGTGTGATTTCGCGTGGTGGCGTTACCCGGCCTGTGGATGGCCAGGTTGTTTGGGCAGCGTTATCTGAGTTAGTTTGTAGAAGTCAAGGTATGTTCCACAGTAGTGTTGCCCGGCAGTGGATTTGTTGGCCGAGGACGTTACAAGAAACTAATAATCCTCAAGGGATTCTACTCTAGAATGGGCATGACTATGAACACTAACAAAACAAAGGTTATGATAATTAAATCCAAAAGGATCACCTATGATACTTTTGTTTATGACAACAATAGCTTGGAGGAAGTTCCTTCATACAAATATATTGGAATCAATATCCACCACAAGCTCAATTAGAACTATAGCATTGAAAAAGGGATAAATGGAGGGTGGAAAGCTTATTATGGACTTGAAAACAATTGTAAATCAACAGACCTTTGTCTTTGGGATAAAAAACAAAAAAAATCTCTTTCACTCTCATCACTCTGGTTATCTTATATGGATGTGAAGTTTGGTATTGCAGTATATCTAAGAATCCTGGAGAAAGATAGAACAAATCCAAAATAATTGTATAACTTATCATCTCAAAATTAAGGGAAATACACCCTATCTTATCCTCCTCATAGAAGCAAGTCTTTCCCCCATTGAGAGTGTTGTTATGATTAGATACCTAACATACAAAAAAAAGATAAACAACATGGATGAAAAGAGGATCCCCAAAATTGCTTCAAACTCTAGCCAACACCACTAGCGGCTCAAGTGGGCATGGCATAAAGATGTCAAATCTTGGCAAAATCATTGGGGAATACATGAAGAAGCCATCATGCAAAATACCAATAATATTACAAATATTATCACTTCTAAATTGAAGGAGAATATGTGGTGTGATATAGAATTAGTGGATAAAAGGAAATTAAGATACTGCAAGGAGGTGATCAACCCTAATTTAGAAGATCAAAATTACCTCGGGGTTTTGAGAAGTGCAACGAAGAAAATCAACATTGCTAAAATAATAACAAACTCTCATGAGATACATACTGAAGCTTGATGTTGGGCAATTTCCAAAACATTGTGGGATGAAATAATTTGTCATTTATATGACACTAAGAGGGTAGAAGATGAAAAACACTTCATCTTATATTTCCCTTCATGTAGCCATATTAGATTCCAATTTAAAAATATTTGCCACAATACAGACCTTCCTAACCTTCTAAGTCATTAAAACTATGGTGATCTTGGAACGCTTCTCTCAATGTTTTGTTAGCTCATAGAAATACAAATTTAAAGAAATCGAAGTAATATCTTACCTTTTGAAGGTCTGATAGACCCAATTAGTCTCAGTGAACGTCCTTCTTCTTCTTCTTCTTCATCATCATCATCATCATCATCATTGTCATCGATAAATTATTTATTTTTTACAAATTTATTATATAATTTTTCAAAATAATATTTAATAATATATTTTTAAAATTTAACTAACTTTCATTTAATATAAACATTTTTTCCTATTTAAAATAATAATAATATAAATATATATATATATATATATATATATATATATAATCTCAAACACTTTAACGAAATTAGGACCGAATGTGTACCATCCTATATGTATTGTTGTAATTGCATTATACAATATATGGTTCGAGGGTAATGCCATGTTAAAATATGTGTCGAAGATTAAAGCCAAAGCATGCAATATGTATTTATTGTTGTACTTGCATTATATAATATATAGTTGATGTATCTTATAGTTGTTGTAACTTAAGATCTAATACATTTTATAAAATAAAATATCATAAATATTTTATAAATTAATAAGGATATCGGTGGTTATGCAAATATAAATTAAAATAATATAACTTGATTTTAAATAAAGGCGTTGACAAAATTGAAATATAATATTTTCAATACTATCTATATTAAAATAATATAACTTGGTTTTAAATAAAGGAGTTGACAAAATGTAAATGTAATGCTTTCAATACTATTTATTACTTATTTTAAATAAAGGCGTTGACAAAAGGGAAATATCATGCTTTCAATATTATTTATTACTTGGTTTTAAATAAAGGCGTTGACAAAATTTAAATGTTGTGCTTTCAATACTATTTACTAGCATATCCCCATAGCATATCCCCAAAGATGGAAAAGGAAAAGGAAACGACGAAATTCTTGGAAAGTTGAACTAGAAAAAGAAGACTCTCATTGATCAATTGGCCAATTCCTTGATTTATTTTCTAACTCCTTATAAAAAGCCTAATAGAATCACTATATTCTTGAAAAATCGAATAAAAAAAAAACACTCGCATTGATCAATTACCAACTTTGTGATTTATTTTCTCACTCCAAAAAAACCTAAAAATAAATAACTTAGAGAATAGCTAGATTTTTACAAAGGTAAATGAAGAAAGACTAAATTATTGATTAATTACCACTCAATGATTTAATTCATCTTCATGAATCAGAAATAACTAAATCAGTAAATTATTTACAACTATGTGATTTAAGTTCCAAATCGACTGAATCATGTGAGCAGAGTGAAATAATTTCCTTATTGTAAATAGAGAAAGTGTGAAGTGAATAATGTTGGTAAGTTGTATAGTGATTCATGTGAGTAAGCCAAAGTTGTTAGAAAAAACAGGATCATGGAGCAATAAAATAAAATAAATGTGGAAATAAAACATAAAAGATACGCAATACAATAGAGACATAGATATACGTGGTTCACCCAGTGTGGGCTACATCCACTAGATAAATTGTCAAGTCCTTCCTTTATTATTATCTAGCAAATAAAGGGATACAACCTACAACACACCTGTTGTAACTTCCTCTTCTTTCTATGACAGTCTCCTCTCTCAGAATACAATATTCGCAATGATACATAGCTGCAATACATTTCCCTCATAAAAGAGGGTTTCCTTCTAGGGAAAAAAACCCTAACATAACTTCTACCGTTAGATCTGCAACCTTATAATGAACGGTCCAGATTTACATTGAAATTGCAATATACATTTACAAGGCAATTTTTCCTCTGGGGGCCCACTTGGCCACAGACCTCGCAAAGGGGGTAACCCCCTCTGCACTCCCCCGCGTGGATGAGTGTACATTCTTCTGGGGTGTAAATTCTCCATGGGTTATAAACACAGTTGAAACAAAGACCTCTAAATCAAGAAGATAATCAGGCTCCACAACCAACAATCTCCCACTTGGAGACTGATCTCAACAACTTCACCGATGTTGTATATGTTGGACTATGATCCTTCTTGGACCTAGAAAATTTCTCATCTTCATCTTCATGCTTGAAGACCAACTGAAACTGAGCAGGAACTCAGTTTCTCCATGGTTACTCCCTTAGTTAACATGTCTACAGGATTTTTTCTAGTGTGTATATTTTCCAACTTCAAATGTCCATCCTCCAAGACGGATCGTATGAAATGATACCTGAGTTGTATATGCTTAGTCTTCTAATGGAAGGTTGAGTTCTTTGCAAGATGAATGGCACTCTCACCATCACAGTACAACCTGCTATTCTCCTGCTTCTTTCTCAATTCCTCCATAAACCTCTGTAACCAAATCATTTCTTTACTAGCCTCTGTAGAAACAACATACTTTGCCTCTGTTGTTGAAAGTGCAACAACCTTTTGCAGTTTCTAAATCCAATTTACCGTTGTTCCACCTATAGTAAAAACATACCCTGTGGTGCTCCTCCTGCTATCTTTATCACCTGCCATATTTGAATCAACATATCCCTGTAGAACAACAGATGAGCCTCCAAAACATAATGCATGAGTAGCAGTACCTCTCAAATACCTAAGAATCCACTTTACTTCCTCCCAATGTTCTTTACCTGGATTGCTCATATACATGCTCACAACTCCCACTACATGTGCAATATTTGTTCTTGTACAAACCATCACATACATCAAGTTGCCAGTTGTTGATGAATAAGGTACCCTGGACATGTATTCTATCTCCTCGTGTGTCTTGGGACACATTTCCTTAGTTAATTTTAAATGGTTGGCCAAAGGTGTACTAATTGGTTTTACATTCTGCATTCTAAACCTCTCCAACACCTTCTCTATGTACTCACCCTGAGACAATGTCAATTTGCGATTTTTCCTGTCTCTTGTTATTCTCATACCAAGGATTTTCTTTGCAGCACCCAAATCCTTCATCGCAAATGAATTAGCTAACTTCTTCTTGAGCACATTTATATCATGCATATTAGACTCTGCAACAAGAATGGTATCTGTATACAATAGCAAGATAATGTAGCTTCCATTTTCTATCTTTTTAAAATAAACACAGTGATCAGAATGACATCTACTATAACCTTGTTCTGTCATAAACCTGTCAAAATTCAAATATCACTGCCTTGGAGCTTACTTTAGGCCATACAAGCTCTTCTTCAACCTACATATCAAATTCTCTTTCCCTTTGACCTCATACCTCTGTGGTTGTTGCATATAAATCTCTTCCTCCAAATCCCCATGGAGAAAAGATGTTTTTACATCTAACTGTTCAAGATGCAAATCTTCTACTGCCA
>JZKD02S1854427.1:472439-488117 GCA_000966675.3 Picea glauca
AGGTCCACTGGACTTTTACCAGCTCTATAACCCGATTCTGGATAATTTTGACTTTTCTATCCAATATTCACATTGGTTGGACCTGAAAGTCTCCCTTTATCTATACCTGAATCAGATGCCAATCAATAACATGGTTAGGATCATGTACATATTTTTTAGCAAAGAGACATGAAATACATTATGCACATTCATGGAAGAAGGAAATGCAAGCATGTATGCAATTGGCCCTATTCTGTCCAATATCTCAAATGGACCATAGAATATGGTTGTTATCTTTGTACAAATACCCAACTTCAAAGAGATCTTCTTGGGTTTCACTTTTAAAAGAACATGCTCCGCCCACTTTAAATTCTCTAGATGTCATGTTCTTATCTGCATAAATTTTATGTCTATCTTGAGATGCCTTTAAATTATTCTTAATTCTAACCATCTGGTCTTCCATATCCTTGAGCAATTCTGGCCCAAATACCACTATATTTGTTAGGCTGTCCTAACTCACTAGAGTATTGCATTTCCTACCATATAGAGCTTCAAATGGGATCATTTGCAATGAATCTTGATACCTATTATTATAGTAAAACTAAACCAAGTGCAAGTAATCTTCTCACTTAGATGGATTATCCATCACATACATTCTCAACACGTCTTCAATTACTTGGTTGACTCTCTATGTCTTCCCATATGACTGTGGATGATATGTTATGCTAAAGTTCAAATTTGTATCAAATCCTTTAAACAATCCCCTCCATAAATTAGAAGTAAACTTTGTGTCTATGTCTGAGACAATTGCCTTAGGTATCCCATGCAACCTAGCAATCTCCCTCATGTAAATTTCTGCAATATTAGTTGTTGTATGAGTCATTTTTACAGGAACGAAATGAGTAGCCTTTGTCAATTTATCAACCACTACCACAATTGAATCATGTTGCCTTGTTGTCCTAGGTAATTTAGTTATAAAATCAATGGTTACCACTTCCCATTTATTCTCTGGAATTGGTAATGGTTGTAGAAAACTCATTGGGTGCCTATGATCATCCTTCACTCTTTGACATTCCTTATATCTGGAAATGTAATCAACAACATATTTTTTCATTCCTGACCAAAATAATTGGCTTCTTATTGCTGCAATTATTTTCCGGTAACCGAGATGTTCATCATATGGAACATTATGCATTTATTTTAATACCAAATTCCTAAGTTCTTTGGAACTAAGAACATAAATTCTATTTTTATGCATAAGTAATCCATCTTCCTTAATATCATATTCTTTAATTTTCTGTTGTACATTTTCTTGTTGTAATCTTTCCTTTAACTGTAGGTAATGTTGATCTCTGAAAACAACATCTAAAATTCTTCTCTTTAAATATGACTGATGCATACTAACAATTGTAGCATGCATGAGATGTACTCTTCTAATAAGTGCATCAACAACTTTATTTTATTTTCCTTTGATATGCTTGATGTTAAAAATGTATCCACTTAAAAATTTCATCCATCTCGTCTACCTGGCATTTAAAGTTGCTTGTTCAAAAATATATTTTAGACCACTATGGTTTGTTCTTAATTCAAACCTATTCCCCATGAGATAATGCCTCCACATCTTCAAAGTGTGAACAATGGAAGCAAGTTCCAAGTCATGTGTGGCATAGTTCCTCTCATGCTCTTTAAGCTTTCTGGACTCATAACCAATGACATGTCCATTTTGAGTGAGGACTCCACCAAGTCCTTCCTTGCATGCATATGTACATACCACAAAACATCCATTTGGGTCAACAATATTTAAAATAGGATCACTAGTAAGTAATTATTTCAACATATTAAAGTTCTCTTCACACTCTGTTGTCCATTCAAATTTAATTCCCTTCTTTTGCAAGGAAGTGATAGGATGAGTAATCTTAGAGAGCCCTGCTATAAATATTCTGTAGTAACCAGCTAAACCCATAAACTATCTGACTTCGAAAACATTCTTGGGTGTTGGCCATCCTCTAATGGCTTCAATCTTCTTTGGATCCATTGTTATACATTTTTCTAAAATAATTTGTCCCAAGTAATGGATTTGTTCTTGGTAAAAAGAACACTTACTAATCTTGGCATACAACTGATGTTCCCTCAACATTTGAAATACCAATATTAGGTGGTGTTCATGCTCTTCCTATGACTTATAATAGAAAAGTATGTCGTCCAGGAATACTATGACAAACTTGTCCAAATAATTTCTGAATATTCTATTCATTAAGCACATAAAGACAGATGGTGCATTGGACAATCCAAATGGCACCACTACAAGTTCATAATTCTCATCCTTGGTTCTAAAGGTTGTCTTATGGATGTCTTCTTCCTTGATTCTTACCTGATGGTATCCCGATATCAAGTCTATATTTGAAAATATATTTTCCCCTCTTAGTTGATCAAATAGGTCATCAATTATGGGTAGAGAGTACTTGTTCTTTACAGTGGATTTATTCAGTTTTCGAAAGTCAATACACAACCTCAAGGTTCCATCCTTCCTTTTAACAAAGAGTATTGGTGCTCCCCAAGGTGAAACACTTGGAAGTATGTACCCTTTCTTCAACAATTCTTCCAACTACATTTGTAATTATTTTCATTCTATAAGGATTTTTTGATACCGAGGCAGTTCCTGGCACTAAATCAATATATAAAAATATCTCCCTCTTTGGTAGCAACTCGGGTATTTCTTGGAATACATCTTCAAATTAGTGTAGTACTAAAAATTCTTCAAGGCTTGGCCCCTTTGTATTTTCTGGTTCCTCCACATGGGATGCATACAATTAACATCATTTTATGAAACATCTCTTCAGTTGTAAGGATGAAATCTCCCTTATAGAGATGGGTCTTGGAACTCCTTTCACAGTGATTTGTTTTCCTTCTTCATCAAGACATGTAAATGTCTTGTTATGACAATCTAGCAAAACATGATGCTTTTCCAACCAATCCATTCCAATTAGAATACCATAAGACCCCAATGGTCATATAACGAGTTCTTATGTGGTCAACTCTTCTTTCATGGCATCTTCCCTCTTCCTATTATTTTGAGTTTGATCCATTCTTTGTTTGCCTCTGCAAATGATTTAAGATTTGCATCACTTGAGAATTTATCTTATTTTGTTCTCTTATCAGTCTCTCATTGTCTTCTTTGTAACTCTGCACTACTATTTTTATGCTTCTCACAGTCTCTATCACCCCTCTAGCCTGGTGTCTGTTGGATTTTGTCTCTCCATTACCAACACTGATATTTTGAACTTTGTCCTATTTATCATGGTTGGAAGCTCCCTCTCCTTATTCCATTTCTTGAATATGCATTCTTATACTAAATTGATATGCTTACACCCCAAAATTCTGCAAAATGGGCAAACAATCATTTTTTTAGAATTATGCATATTATATAAAAAAAAATTCCAAACAATGCTACAAGTCCTTTTTATTCTAAACTCATTAATAATATATTATCAATCTCCATATTATAAAAATTCCATGTTATCCTCCTCTTAATCATGTTTCCAATGACTGTAATCTTGTCCCAATTCGATATTTGAGCTGAAATTTATGGCTTCCCGAAAAAAAAATTCAATTTCATCCCCTTTTCTTTTGTTTTGCAATAGGATCTTGTCGAAATATTCCACAAATCCTTTAACTGGTACATAATTCAAATTATTCACATACGCTTCCTTCAATCCACTTTCCTTGTGGCTATGGCTCTAAACCACATGCTTATTCACTCTTTAGCCCCTTCCTCTATATTCTTCTACAAAGGAGCTTGTTCGAACACAATGCCTGAGGGACTGGTTACTACTAGGCCCTTCACACCTATAATTGACCCCTTTACCTTATCATGAGGCTGATGCTAGGACCAAGTCCTCCGGACTTCATCCTTCAACTATTCTCCCTTTTCAATCTTCCAACTTCTCCAGGAGTAAACTTCATCAAAACCCTTCTATTAGCTCCGCTAGTAGATTGAATGGTCGAGATTTGATCTCCCATAGACTGGATGATCCCGGCTCATATGGAGGCTTCAACAAGATTGATAGTCATGAATTAATCGGAAGTTGACATGGTCGGCCTTAATCAATTCGAGACTTCGACACTCTGGGACTCTATAACATTATAACTCCCAAGTCGCTTAACTCCCCCGGAGTGATACTCATCGAATCTCTTACCCTATCCTTTCATTGTTAAATCATACAGTGACGAGAAATCCTAGAGGATATTAGATCAACAGACTGTGTGAATTCTCTACTCCAATACTTTGGGACATTACAAATCTTTATTTTTTCAACTTCCCTGGAGTGATACCTATCGAAGCGGTCATAAAGTGATGATGACCACTTACCATCGGTTAACACCTCAACTTATGCTATCCTACCACTAGTTGATCCAACAACCATGACTTAATCAAGCGTTGGGATGGACAGTCCTTATTCATTTCAAGACTTCGGTGCTCCGAGACTCCAGGATATTACAATTCCTGAGTCATTCAAATCCCCTGGAGTGATATCTATTCAAGTGTTTAATCCATCCTCCCACTGCTTGATCTAACGGTTGAGAAAGGTCCCAAAGGGATCTTACATCGATGGTCTGTGTGAATTCGTGACTTCATTCTTCGACACTTTTTCTAGTATAGACATTGGACACGCCTAGAATCCATACTCCCGCAGATGACATGGCATGTTGATGTCACCTATGATGATGTGGACCCATGCCATGTGTGCCACATGTCAATAAAAAATGAACAAGTTAGGGTCCAAAATATACTGAATCCAGGTGACACATGTCCCCACACGGTACCCTTGCCACATGGCATATGACATGTCATAAATCGAATGGATAGTCCACCATTTCTGCTCAATATTTGATGGCCTTCATTACTCCTGGATTCTTCCCTCGATCTAATAATCAACGATATTTAGAGACTTCGACACTTCAGGACTCCAGGTTATAATAGTTATAAAATGGTTCGATTCTCCTAGAGTTAACTTCCTGAAGTGGTCAATGCCATATTATCCTGGCCAATGACTAAGATTTCACCTGATCCTCCTATCGGATCAGATAGTCGAAGGGACTTCATGACTTCGGCCTTTTCCATGCTTCTGTCCTGTCTCCCATAATCATCGAAGCGATGAAGTTCTTGATTTTTCCATCTCTTGCTTGGCTTCAAACAATGACTATGATCTCTCCCTAGATCCAAAAGGGATTGCCAAAAATCTATGATCCTTCACAAAGGATCGCTTTCTGCATGACGCTCTGGCTTCTGTGCAATCTTTGTAGTGCTGTCTTTTCTGAGCTTTAAGATTGCAAGGAAATATCCATCTTTAACCATAATACTCTGTCCATAGTTCCGACCCATACCAGTCTGGTGTTTAAACCTGGAGCTCTGATACCAATCTGTAACGTACCTAGCCACCCACAGGTCGGGCATGCTACTTCAAGCCCGCTTCTGAACTAATTTTGAATTATCATCAAATTTTTTTATTAATAAAGATGCATGAAATATTCACATGCATAGATCAAGATTCAAGCTACAATATAAAATAAATCAACCATATGTTGTGCACAACAATAACCAACTAGCATGCATTTTATAGATACAAATTTCATAGATAAATAAATACACAACGGAAATAAATATAGAGGTAAATGAAACCACGACAGAGAGAGAGAGATAGAGCACTTATCTTTAATGAAATGAATCACCAAAATGTTACAAACCAAGGATGGTCCACCCAACCGTAGACATTGTTGTTCCAAGTATCAACAATAATGTCACCCCCAATCCAGGGCTATGATTCCACAAGGACGGTTCCAGAGTGTCACTCAACTTCCCAAACCAGTAATCACTCAAGCTCTCACAGGCTTCTCAGCACACACAATAATCCAAAGTACACCATCTCTCTTCTACCCAGCCTGCACAACCTAAGAGAATGGACCCCATTCTCTACCACCCAGTCCATTAATATGTCCACCTCCTCCCAAGGCTCTAGTTCATCTGGTCAAGAATATCCATGCTGGGACTCTTAGGATTCATAGCTATGGTAAAAACTTAATTGATCTAGAATCGGATCCAGGAGGCTTCCCAGGTCTAGAAAAGGCTCAAAAATGAAAGTTCTCAGAATCAGATGAAACCAATTCCATTGCGACCAACTCGTCACATTGATTCCAACCATATATTTACTTCCTTAAATGGATGTTGTATGCGATATTTATCGCACTCTAATTATTTTTCCAAACAAACAAAAAGTCGAACAGGTTCAAAGCCAAAATGTCAACGCTGACGTCATGCTGATGTGGCAACACAGTTAGCAACATCTTTCGTACAAATGATGTGGACCATCCAGAAAGTGACACGTGGCATGCTCGAACAAGTGCCACGTGGCCCAAGCATACGATGACACGTGGCATACAGCACAGGTATGGTGACACATGGCAGACAATAGCAGGTATAGGTGGCAGGTATGGTTGTTGACTGGGTAGAAGATGTGGTCCAACCGTGAGCTGACAAGTGGCAGATGTGTGAGTGAATAGTAGGGTGCCACATGGCCCACACATGGGATTCCATGTGGCACCCAATGGTTGGCTCGATTGTTATATGCAAAAAATTTGTATGGTCTCCCTGAGTTTCAAACTCGTGACCTGTTGGAGGAGGCAAGTACTTTGGTAATGGTCCTTTGTCCAATGCGCCAATGTAGTGCTTGTTATTACAAGCCCATTTGTATTTATTTAATTTTCATGTAAATGTATGGAGGGCGGAAAAGGGGTTGGGGCTAAGCCCCAACCCACGGTTTAATTCTTTATTGTGACCACCAAGCATGGGGCGCGGGTGCCTTTCCTTTAACCACCAGTGCGGATTTAGCACCAGCCCTCATATTTTGGGTGTATCCCACATGACCTGGGGCTATATGATTTTTTTTAGCATGGGGGTTTAGGCCCTGGTTTCACCTGTGTTCATACGACCGAGGATTGGGGGTTAAGGGCCAACGCGCAACCCCTAGGGGGCTGGCGCTTGGCCACTTGTAACCATATGACCGAATTAAAGGGGATGGGTGCTAGGTATAAGGGGATTATGCCCATATTAAAGCTAAAGTGGATTTTTACTATATAGTTTGGGATTTTATATGGATTTAGGCATGTTATTAGAGGATTTTGGCCAATATTGGGGGATATTAGGCCCTTTTTGAGGCCAAATCTTGGGAGGAAGTTGGGGGATGATAACCAACTTCATATCTATATAAACTAGGCCTTCTTGAGGCCATGGAGGGAGATTCAAAGAAGATTTAGGTTGAAGGAAAGCCAATCCAAAGCCATTTTTATGCAGGGAAGTTGTTGAGGAGTGCACCTTTGCGAGCCATTTCTAGGAGCTTTGGTCATCCATTTTGAGTGTCGTTTCTTATGTTGGGTTCTATAGATCTGGGAGAACAAGACCATATCAGTCTTGTAGCCTTTTGGCACTGCTGCAATGTACTTATTGATCTTTGAATAGAAATAAATAAGCCTCACCCACTGAGACAAAGGCCCAGAGACGTAGGTGAGATTGCCAAACTCCGTTATCACATTTGTGTTATGGTTTGTTGTTGTTTATTGCTTCATTTCATTTTTGTACATGATTATGTGGTTGTGATAACTCCTCATATCTTCTTCCTCTTTCTTAAAGCTTCCTAATTGGTTAATAAATACTTGCATAATAACTCAACCATAGTCGTGTAAAAGATCTTTTTGGATCATTAATGCATGTCGATGCATCTCAAACATGCATCCATTAATTCATGGTTGGAATACACTAGCATTCACTACTGCCAACCAAACCATGGATCCTCTCCACAATTTGCTTTTCTCTCCCCATCCAAGATCAAAAGGAATGAAGAATGAAGAGTGGGTGAAAGAGTGAATAGAAAGAGAACAGAATGAAAGGTGTGAACAATGAACAATGAACAATGAAAAATGAGTTAGTGAGTGAATGAGTAAAAACGAAACCCCCAAACAACCCACAAGATGGGTTTATATATTTACTTGCAAATCAAGAACCACATGGCCTTCCCCAAGAAGCTCATGTAACCACTCCTCTCCATTAAATAATTATGGGTAGATAAAATATAAAATAAATATTTAGCCCCTCAAGCCCCCTCTCTTATGGAATCATAGCCCCATATAACTCATGTCCTTGTTCGTCTAGCCGCTAGTGATGTATTTATTATTAATAATGATCAAAACATTACATTTCCTGGGTACACTGGCCTCTTTTAATTTTTTGGGCACTCTGGCCTTTCATATATTAAAAAAATACATTATTTAATACAGGGCTCAAAAACATGGAGTATTACAATATAAAATAAAAAACATTCATTTCCTCATAATGTTGTCATGGTTGATTAACATACTGTGGAATATGAATCTTAAGTGGCTCTTAGACACCTGTGAAAACTCTTGACACTAGGATGCATTGACGCTTGGATACATTTTGGCATTGAAACCATGTCAAATGGAAACTGCACCTCTATTTTGGTTATGGGTATAAGATGCAAGAAGATGCCATCTATAGCAAGTTGATTATATAATTTTAGTTTGGTCCTTTGGGCACATAACACAATTTTTTCTTTGATAGTTTCATATAAACAAGGAAGAATTTTTTTTGTTTGTGTAATGAAACCATGATGGAGGCACCATTGAAAACAAGAGATCTGACAATGGAAAACTTTATAATGTGTGGAAATGGTCACCATGGACACCCTCCAGTAGAAATGGTAACGAAACCATGTTTTTTATGACATACCTTTGCTTGAATCATAAACCAAACCTAACCAATTTACTTTTTGTCAAATAATAATAAATAATGGCAAAAGCAACTAAAAATGATTTTATATTTTTTAATAAAAAACAATTAAAAACTCCTTTTATTTTGTAATGGTAAGAGGATTTTGACATTTGAAATGGAAATAGACTTGATGCTACTTTTTCCAAATAATAATACATAATGGCAAAAGCAACTAAAAAGGATTTTATATTTTTTAATAAAAAAAATTTAAAAACACCTTTTATTTTGTAATGGTAAGACGATTTTGACATATGAAATGGAAATAGACTTGATGTAATTTTTTTCAAATAATAATAAATAATGGCAAAAGCAACTAAGAAGATTTTATATTTTTTAATAAAAAATAATTAAAAACTCCTTGTATTTTGTAATGGTAAGAGGATTTTGACATTTGAAATGAAAATAGGATTTTGACATTTGAAATGGAAATAGACTTGATGTTACTTTTTGCTAAATAATAATAAATAATGGCAAAAGCAACTAATTTTTTTTTATATTTTTTGATAAAAAATAATTAAAAACTCTTTGTATTTTGTAATGTTAAGAAGATTTTGACATTTGAAATGGAAATCTTTTACTTTGTAATGGTAAGACGATTTTGACATTTGAAATGGAAATAGATTTGATGTTACTTTTTGCCAAATAATAATAAATAATGGCAAAAGCAACTAATTTTTTTTTATATTTTTTAATAAAAAATAATTAAAAACTCATTTTAAATGGTAAGAGGATTTTGACATTTGAAATGGAAATAGACTTGATGTTACTTTTTGCCAAATAATAATAAATAATGGAAAAAAAAAAATTAAATGATATTATATTTTTTAATAAAAAATAATTAAAAACTCCTTTTATTTTGTAATGGTAAGAGGATTTTGACATTTGAAATGGAAATAGACTTGAAAGCAATTAAAAAAGGATTTTATATTTTCTAATAAAAAATAATTAAAAACTCCTTTTATATTTTGTAATGGTAAGAGGATTTTGACATATGAAATGAAAATAGACTTGATGTTACTTTTTTCCAAATAATAATAAATAATGACAAAAGCAACTAAAAAAGGATTTTATATTTTCTAATAAAAAATAATTAAAAACTCATTTTATTTTGTAATGGAAATAGACTCGATGTTACTTTTTTCCAAATAATAATAAATAATCTCAAAAGCAACTAAAAAATGATTTTATTTTTCTAATAAAAAATAATTAAAAACTCCTTTTATTTTCTAATGGTAAAAGGATTTTGACATTTGAAATGGAAATAGACTTGAAGTAACTTTTTGTCAAATAATAATAAATAATGGCAAAAGCAACTAAAAAGGATTTTATATTTTTTAATAAAAAATAATTAAAAACTCCTTTTATTTTGTAATAGTAAGAGGATTTTGACATTTCAAATGGAAATAGATTTGATGATATTTTTTACTAAATAATAATAAATAATGGAAAAAGCAACTAAAAAAGATTTTATATTTTTTAATAAAAAATAATTAAAAACTCCATTCCATTTATTTTGTAATGGTAAGAGGATTTTTACATTTGAAATGGAAATAGACTTGATGTTACTTTTTTCCAAATAATAATAAATAATGGCAAAAGAAATTAAAAATGATTTTATATTTTTTAATAAAAAATAATGAAAAACTTCTTTTGTTTTGTAATGGTAAGAGGATTTTGATATTTGAAATGGAAATAGACTTTATGTTGGCTTATGAGATAGCAAGACTATATAACAAGATATGCCACTCTCTAAATATTTTGACATGACAGGGATGTGACATAATTCAACAAGCAAGCAAAGCTGGCATTGACAAAGGGCGAGAGGCTAGCGAGTTTGACAAGACCTGGACAAGGAGCTTAAAAATTTTAATGGGGTCAATATCAGGTGCTAACAATAGGTTTAATTAATGTTGCAAGTAATCCGATATTGACTAGCAAGGGTTGCTTAAACTCGTTACCTTCATTTGGAAAAATGAGACAAATGAACCACGATGATGCTACCTGGTCCTAGATTGGTCCTTGATCATGCGTGAGAAATATTGAAATAGGAAAATGGTATCAATATACTTGAAGGGAAAATAATCAATCGAAATACAACATAAAAGTCCGAGCAAAATTATGAAACTTTAAAGACCAACATAGAGATGGAATGAATTTATCTAACATATCTTTGAGAAAACATAACCCATTGGTTGCATCCAAGCTTTCTCAAAATGGATGGCTTACCTTGTGACCTAGAACAACAATAAAATTAATATTTATGTCCTACTTTGATATGTTTGTGAAGCTTCAGTGAAAGTGGCCATATATACTTCCATAGTGAATTGGTAAGGCTTCCCATCATGAAATGGGAATGTAGCTCAATTGTAGATCAGCCCACTAGCTAGCGTCATGGCATATGTAGCTTAGTAGTAGAGCATCTTGTTGTCTAGGGGCAAGTCCAGGGTTTGATTCCTAGCCTTTCTAGTTTTAGTATGAGCTATTAGCTTTAGGGGGAGTGTTGGATTTGGAAATTCACACTTATACAACAAATTGTTTAATGTTATGAAATGTGCATGTAGTTAGTGGTAGAATAACTATTGTTGGGGGTAAGTACTACATATATCTCAACGGTAGAGCAACCTACTGGCCAGGGGTAGGTCCTAGTTTCAATCCCCAACCTTTCCAGTTTTCAAGATTGTATCAGAGATGTGTGGCTTATAAGAGAGGCCTAACCCAAAGTGTGGTTTGAGGGCGAGTGTTGGATGTTGCAATCCACACTTCTATAATGAACTGCTAAGGGTTCATGGCATGAAAGGGGTAGATAATATCATTGGTCAGGGGTAGGTTCCAGGTTGGATTCCTAGCTTGTCTAGTTTCCAACATTGCATCAGAGCTAAGTGCCTTAGAGTCATTATCTACAGAGTGGCTTAAGAAGAGCATTGGATACGACAATCCATGATTTTGCAACAAAATGTTAAGTGTACCCACTATGAAAAAGACATGTAGCTTAGTGGTAGAGTAGCCTATTGGCTGGGGAGTTGTAACTCAGTAGTATAGCAGCTTGGTGTTTGCAGGTGTACAGTTTCCTTGGGTTTGAATCCTAGCTTGTCTAGTTTTCAACATGTCTTGAGATCTTGGTGTCTAAGGGTCCTTGGCTGATATTTGGCTTGAGGTGTAGTGTTGGATTTGGAAAACCACACTCCTAGAGAAACTTAGTAAGGGCGCTTGTCATGAAAGGGGCATGGAGCTTAGTGGTGTAGAATCCCTCCTATAGGGGGTAGCTCTGAGTCTAATTCCTTTCCTTTCCAATTTTTAACTTGGTATTAGAGCCAAGTGGCTAGGAAGCCTCAACTAAAGTGTGGCTTGAGGATTGCTTGATGTGGCATGTCAAATGTATTCAACAAAGCATGAAAGGTTCCCTTCATGAATGGGGTATGTAGCTTAGTGACCAAATAGTGAGAGATAAGTGACCAAACAAAATGACTGAAATTCACATATAAAATGACCAAAAAATGAGAGATAAGTGACCAAAAAAACGACCAAATTTTTCATATAAATTACCAAATAGCAGTTTTGGTGGCTAATTTTCAATCTCTTATCACGCGACAAAAAATGTGGTCATATTTAGTTTGGTCATTTATATCTTGTCTTGTGGTCATATATTTGGTCATTAATTGTGACAATTAATGGTCATATACAATTAATGACCAAATTAATGACCAAAAGACAAACTATAAATGACCAAACTAAATATGACCATATTTTTGGTCGCATGATAAGAGACTGAAAATTGGCCACCAACAATCGCCAAATCAAAAGTGGTCATTTATATGCGGATTTTGGTCATTTTTTTGGTTACTTATCTCTCATTTTGTACTAGTGAGTTATGATTGTTTTACCCGGAACACCTGTTTGAGACTAGTTTCAAAACTAGTCAAAAATCATATCTTCCATAAAGTGTATCTCCAAAAATGAAACGACCCAAAATCTGAAATTTGTATCACTGGTACCTTGACATGTCTTCTCGACCTCCTCCAATTTTCTCTATCTGAAGCATTACAGAAAAAAAAGTTACAACGAAAATGGTAAGATGACCTTTAAATAACATACCTTAGAACACATCATCACAAGACTTCATCCTCCCTTGGAATTTCTCCCTTTTTCACTTCATCTTCCCTCTAAAAGTTTCCTCAAATATCCTTGGTTACCTCCGATAAGAATCACTTACTCACATAGAAGATATTCAATAGAATGTGTGTGTGAATTCACTTATGAGTGACTTCTTGAAGTGTATATATATTTTTCTAAGTAACCTCTTTCCTTAACTTTAGGGCTTCTTGAACTTTCTCGTTAAAACCACTTTACCCTTTCAGTAATGACTTGAAACCAATTAGGGGATTCTTAACCCATATTTGGGTCTTCCATAAGGTCTTCTTAACCCATCTTTGGGGCTTCCAACTTCATGACCTCATAACTCCTCAACCATGAGGAACTATGTGACATTCCACCTACCATTGGAAATGACATGATGAGGACTATCCATATATGAGTGTGTTATCTACATTTACATTGTCCTTCATTTCCTTATTTCTCAAACAACGTCGGACTTCATGACCACACCTATGGTTTTCTTGTAGACTTCTTCAAATCATCTTCTCATGAGGGCCATGCTTAGAGCTATGCCATAAGGGGAACATGTTGGAGAATTATACAAATACACCCATTACATCTATTGAAATCAATGACAACCATTGTTTTTTGACATCAATGACAACCAATTGTCTAACAACATCAACGACAACCAACTGTCCAACAAAATTTTCCTTGATTTTATTTGTCCTTTTGAAATCCTTTTATTTCACTAGTTTCTTTGTCTGAACTATTCTATTTATTTTATTTTATGATCAATACTAATTATCTCAGACTAAAGTATCCTAACATTATTATTAGTCTCTCTTAATAATTTATTATATATCTTTATTTTCATTAATACTTTGTTAACTTTTCTCAACAACTATCTCTAACTCGTTTTTCATCCTTTAATTATCTCACTTTAAACATAATCATTTATTATTAGTTTAAGTCAACCCATTAGTTCAATACTTCATTTTAATACTCTTTAATTTCTTTAATATTTTTATCCCAATGACTATTTTTAATACTTTAATAATTTATCACAAAAAACGACTATCTCTTCAATGGGCACTTACCAATATTTGCCTATAAATTCAAATCTCAACACTCTTCTTCAATGTATTAGCTTCAATTGTCCCTGATGATGGGTGGAGTGTCCACTCAGAACATTAGATGTTTAAAAACCTCATACACAACTTTTATTAAGAAAACTCTCTAGCATTATGACTAATTGTGGAAACTTACATACTTAGTAACAAGCATGTATTTGATGATATTATTTAAATGGCAATGTTTATATGTGTATCCAATCCATAGGATATTCTAACCAACCAACCATCATATTCCTTGGAAATGGTATAGTGATTAACATGAATTGTATGACCTGATATAGTAAACGAAATGTTCACCCCAAGTTTAGAACATCTATTTATATTTAATTTGAGGAATATAATTTGTTACAGTGGTCATGCATTCCTTTTTGTTTCTATTTCTGCAGAAGCTTTAATTTTGTTTTACTTGATCACTACAAGGTTTTAAAAAAATACTTTAGTTTCTAGTTTAACAATTTTCTGGTAGAATGAATTATTTTTTTAGACAATAATATAGTTTTTTATCATTATTAGTAGTTACATGACTGTCATCCAAGAAAGGCTCCTCCAAATTGGAGGAAAAATGAATAGAAGACTCCTGCAAACATGAGGAAAAATAAATAGAATGCTCCTCCAAAGAAGAATATGATGATGATGATGATGAAAAAAACTTTGAAGTCACTACCCTAGAAGACAATAGACCTGATTCTCCAAATTCTTGGTCTTAAGAATATTCATCTCTTGATGAAGTTGAAAGAAATGAGGAAATTAGTATAGAGAATGATAGAGATTAATTTTCTTCATGTAAATAAGAAGAGGATGAGGATGAGGATGATTAATCCTCTCTTCATGTTTTCTCATATATATTACTTATTACGGGGTGTTTTATTTCTATCTATGTAATATACCCATTACCAACAACAATGAAATTGTTGCTTTGATACCAATATGTGACACACACACTTCCTGAGTACCTCTAAATTTACATCTTCTAGGAAAATTTTGAATTTATATTACCATTCATTAATTAATCAAGAAACATGCATGCCAAACAAGAACTCATGCAATATTCAAAAACTTGATAATTAGTTACAAGAAAATTCCCAATGCATATTATAACAACAACAAGCATGATAAACTCAACACAGAGATAATTAATACATAACAGAACATAAAATACAAAGAAAGCATAGAGAGAACTTATCTTCAAATAAATCATTCACCAACTAGTTGTAGACATCAAACATTCCACCCAACCATAGACATTTTTGTTCTATCTCTTAACAAAAGGTCACCCTCGATCCAAGGCTATGAATCCACAAGGATGGGTCCTGGGATGACTCTAAAACACACAACAATTATCTAACAATCTCTCACGGTTTTCCCAACCACACAACAATCCTATTTTACTAGCTCTCTTCCCCTTCAGCCACCACAACCCAAAGAAATGAACCCCTTTCTCTGTAATGCATCCCCTCAGGATATTCCACTTATTTTCTATGGCTCCATTGTTATTGGTCAGGAAATATTAATGATGGAAACTACAAGGATCTTTAGTTATGGACAGTTATTTCACAACTTCCATCATTCTCATGCAGAAAGGAATCCATTCCTTTGTGGAATAATCAACAATTACTGACATCCAACAAG
>JZKD02S1854427.1:511961-545794 GCA_000966675.3 Picea glauca
TGTGACATTCACTCATTTCATGAGGGAAACTCAGTCCACTTTCTATAATGGTGGGAATAATTATGATACTCAGTCAATGCTTTGGGTCTCTAATCATTTTTCTCATGGTATGCCCGATATCTCTTCGCACTTGCCATCCTTTGTCTCGCCTCCTTATGAGAATACAATTTTTGGGTCTCGGGGCATGATTCCTCCTTATTATCCCTCTTCGTTTGGTGGGAGTCATATCCCTCAAACACCTCTTACGGTAGGAGGTTGGAATCTTCCTTCCTACGAGTCCACTATGTGAGAAGTAAGTGCCCAGTTAGGCAATATTTCTACTTATTACACTCCGTCCACTTATCCTTCTTCTGCTATGTCAGTTCCTACTAACACTTTTCCCATGATGGACCTCCGTCTGTCCTCTAGTGTTTCATCTGGGGGAAGTTATTTTTATAGTATGGGCAACCCCCTTCACGAAGTTCCTTCATCTGGGGGAAACATGTATCCTCACTCGAATAATCCTTAGCATGATTTTATCTCTTAGCAAACATCTACTTCAATGTCAATGCCCTTACAACCATTTATGAATCAGTATGGAGGAGGATACTATCCTACCAGACAGGGACAGGGTGTAAACCAGGATCCTTCCTAGCCTGCAATTTCTGTGAACCAATCTTTTCTTGGACCTTGGTCTCAAATCTCGCAATCAACCACTGCCACAAGTCCAGTCACTGCATGTCATACTGGAATTATATCACCAACCTCTGCTATTCATGTTGGAGATTCATCGACAACCTCTGCAAGTCATGTTGAATACCTACAACCAGTCGTTGCAAGTCATTATGGGGGCACAAGTCCAGTCACTGAATGTCATACTGTCGTCATATCACCAACCTCTGCTAGTCATGTTGAATATTGGTTGATAACCTCTGCAAGTCAAGTTGAAGACCTGCAACCAACCACTGCAATTCATGCTGGGGGAACATGTCTGGTCACTGCTAGTCACACTACACATAAATCACCAAAATCTACTAGTTATGTTGGGGATTTATCACCAACCTCTGCTAGTCATGTTGGATATTGTCTACTAGCCTCTACAAGTCATGATAGAAGCATGTCACCAGCCACTACAATTTATCTTGGGGGCATTCATATGATTGAGAATCCTAGATGTGTCAAACGTAAGGGAAGATTCCTTTGCAGGACTTGTGAAGGAAGTCACCTTACTCATTTGTGTCCTGCTACTTTCGGGACACCAGAAGATTGGTTCTCACTTGAGGGCCCTTGAAGTTCTGATTCATCTATGGTTTCCCCCAACTCTGTTCCTTATATGATTGATACAACAGTCATGGCGATGCAATATTCGGTTGACACCCATTTTCCTTTAGGGGTTGATGCACCCTTTGACCTTGTTGTCTCGCATCTCGTTCTACCAGTGGTCGTGTCGATGCAATATTCTACTGACACCTCTCCTATGTTCGGGGGTGATGTGTATCTTGACCTTGTTGTCTCACATATTTTTCAACCAATGGTCGTGTTTATGCGATCTTCGACCGACAACACTCCTGTTTTTGGGACTGGTGCATCTCTTGACCTTATTTTCTCGCATCCTATTCAACCGATGGTTGAAGAAGTGGTCGTGCCAATGAAATCTTCAGTTGACCCCACTCTTCTCTTGGAGAGTGTCAAGTCTAAGGGAGTGGTTGCGCCAATGTGATTTTTGGTCAATCCCTCTCTTCTGGTTCTAGTTCTATACCTTCTATGCCATGTCCTTAGCATTTCTAGTACTTCACCTTCTAATCAAGAGAGAGTTTTACTCTTCTCGAGTTCTCTCCCTCCAAGTCTTGATGAGGTTCCCTTTGATTGGGATAGTCTTGTGGGGTATCCAATGCCCCCACCTATGTATTTTCCAGGAAGAGACATTATTTGATATATCACGGAGACGGTAACCTCCGTTAGCACTTTATCATCCTCGACTTGGAGAGTTTTGGGTTTTACCAAGCTTGTGTCAGTTCTTTGTAAGATACTGACATTCTACAGAAGTCCAGCATGGCAGCCTTGGCCTCCCCTGTGACTTTCCACCTAGAATCTCCCAATGAGTCTTAGTTGATCTCTTTTCCAACTCATCTTAAAAAGAGAAAAGATTGTTGAGTGATTTGTCCCTTTCACACTCATTAAATTGGATTCGAAAGATCATGAGTCTTAGTTAATCTCTTTTCCGAATTGTTATCAAAAAGTGAAAAGATCGTCGAGTGAACTTGTCTTTTTCACACTCGTAAATTGGTTTTGAAGAGATGTCTACTTGGCACAAGTTTATCCCTTTTTCACACCAAGTAGACTAAAATACATAAAAAATGACATTTTTGGGGGTTAAGTTGTGATTGCATCTCATACCCGTGCTTGCAGTATTGAGCTTATAGTCATTTCTCGCTTTGCATTATAAATTGTTTTCCTCAGCAGTTTTTCATCCTCAACCAAGTAGATCCTTGTTTATATCATTCACAATTTGAAACCCTATACCTAGGAGGGAATATTCCCCTGAGTTTCCATCTCCCGCATGCACTTCCCTGCATTGAGCATAGGTACGCTCCACTGCTAGAACTATTTTTTCTTACTTGTGACACTTGTTTCCTCCTCTGTATCATAGCATTCATTTGTTATGAAAAAAAAAAAAAAGACGGTCAGGAAGGGAGTATTATCTTATATCAGCAGTAGTCGTGTCACCTTTGAACAAAGAAAAATTTTATTTGAGTCCATTCACCATAATTTTGGGTTTAGCATGGCCTTAGGAAGCTGATCTTGTTACAGAGTCTTCTCTACCAATTGGTTACTCTTCTAGTCCCTACAGATAACTTCATTGATGCCTCCTACATCTCATGATTTTATCATTGGGTCTATGCTGCCAGATTCCACCATATGTCTCTTTCTCTTGTTCAAAGGAAGTCTATTAACCGATGTCATCCACTCCTCAAAACTCTTGACTTTGCATGTCGTCCATACCCTCATTTTGTCTCATAATCACATGATACTTTAGTCCTATCATGTACCCTGGCCCTACTTTCATCATTGGTAGGTCACCTTGAACCTAGCAGTCGACATTTCATCATTGGTCATTGACTAGGTGGTTTCCCTTGTGTTCGACGGCAAGACATCTATTCACACATTGGGATTCGTGTAGTGTCTTGGATTCCATTAGCCTTATTGGTGGTATCCTCACCTTTGTCAGCAGTTTTTCATCATTGGATACTATTCAGAGGGTCTTTTTCGTGTACCACTTGCACTTGGCACATGCGAAAGACGCACAGGGTCATTGGTTCGTGAACTTGTTCTTCATCTGATTTCCACCAAATCATGAAGCTCCTGCTTTGTGCCTCGTGTTGATTTATGAGAGATGCCTTAATTCTCTCCTTTTAGCAGGTCTCTTTCCATCGACATCATCCCATTTATTCTGGAAACAAGGCCTAGAATTTTATGAGTACCTTGAGGCTTGCAGTCATTAGTGGTAGGTTCTCTCACCATCGACAGTTGGGAATACATCAATGTCTCTTGATCGATGGATTCTTTAGGTGTTAGACACTGACTCCTCTATTCACACTTGTAAGAATGTAATCGGTTCCTTGATACCTACTTTCATTATCGGTATGTTGTCTCATGTTTGTTAACGGTATACATCAATGATCGGTAATCAAACAATGTCTCATTGTGTTCAACCTCAACTCCTTTATTCACATAATGCAGACTTGCACCTTTGGTGGATTGTGTATAAGACTTGAAGACATCACTATGTGGCCACAGATTTCCTGAGTTGTTGCTTCCTTTTCATTGGACCAGTACCTATATGACTTCGGTGATCATGGGAGATCAGATTGTACTCCATGGTATACAAATATCTTCAGATTGGTTTTGAGATTGTTTCTACTGGGCCTTGTTTGTGACCATGACAATTTTTTGGCATGTAACCGCATTTGTATTTTCCTATTCATGGCCACAGACACTTGTTTGGTATATTTTCCACATGGATCTGGAGTGTATTTTTGGCATCCATGTATGCAAAGTGAGTGCAGAATGTAATGAGCGACCGAGTTCATCCAGCTGGTTCTCTACCACTCCACTTCTGGGTTATTTATAATGTAGTTCTGCCATCGCAGATTCTCCTCTGACCTCACACATTAGGGGGTGTTACACATCAAAATTACTCACTTCAATAGTGTCACAAGTGTTTTAAGTGTCGCATATTGTCCGCAAGTGTCGCATCTTGACCACAAGTGTCACAAGTGTCGCAAACATCATACTTCCATATTGCCTATGTTGTGCCTCTAACGACATCATGGGAACACTTAAGACACCCTCAAAGACTGGTTTTAGGAAGAGAAATCATTTGATGAAGAGTAAAAATCATTTTCCATGAAGAAAACCACTCAAAAATGATTTTTGGAAGGTAACACTCCCCTACCCACTGTGAGGGAGCATCGGCGCTTCCTATCCTTCTTTGGGGGAGCATTGAAATGATTTGTACACCCTTTTGGGGGAACGATGCCCTTTCTGAGAGAATTTTGGTTTGTTCAAATAAATCAGGGAAGAATCCCCTCAATGTCTGAAGTTGGTTGGATTCAAATATGAGGTCAAGGCATGATCTTAGGGAAGATCCACAACTAAAGGAGAGGAATCCTCAACTTATCCCAAATATCTCTCAAGTGGTTGGGTCTCTCCAAGCTTATATAAGGAGGCCTTCTCATGGTAAAGCAAGGATAGATATTGGAGATACCAAACTTATGATCTCATGAGTGGTATTGATAGATGATAGAGATTGAGAGATACCAAACTTATGATCTCATGAGTGGTATTGATATAGAGACATTGTGAAGTATCAAACGTATGATCTCATAAGGGAGATATCATTGAAGCATCAACATTCTGTGTGTGGATTATTTGAGCAAGGGTCTATACAAAGAGAGCTTGGTGAAGTTGTTGCACCTACATCCATGATTGTAAGCATCTCACTTTGTTTTCATTAATATAAATCTATGCTTAGTATGTTTCCTTTAAAGTTTGTGTATGTTTAATGAACTTGTTTCTTTCATAGATCCATTATGAAGCTAATCATGGTAGAGTAGGAAGTATCGTTTTTGTTTCTCATTATATTTCAGGACCTTCTGAAGAACTTGGAGTCAATATCAGCCTAGATAGAGCAAGGAAAAATGTCAGTCAAAGGTATTTACCCCTCTTCCTTATTATTCTTTGAATAATTTAGCTTCATGCAAAGGAAATTCAGTGTCCACAATAGCACTTTTTTGTCTTGGTCTTAAGATTCTATATCCCAAGAGAGAATCCACTTGTTCGCGGGGGGATTTCTCTGTAACAGAAATTGGCGACTCTGTTGGGGATGAACTTTGATTTTTGATTCCTTTCCTGGGTCTTTTTTTGGACTTTTCTCATTCTTTTACCTTCTCCATACCGTGTCTCTGATTCTCAGATCTGTTGATTGGCTCTTTATTTCATCATATTCACTCTGATTGTTTGAGTTTGGTTGAATTTTTTTATTTTCTGGGCATTTTTCTGAACTTTAAGAGCCTAACGCTCCCCTACCTTTGCTATCAGAGTGTTGGTGCTCCCTTCTAGTCTTACACAAAGCATTGGAATGCTCTGGTGCCCTTTACACGAGAGCGCTTCCCCTTTTCTGTGAAAAATCTTCTAGGGTTTCATTCTCTGAGTTCATTTGTTTCTTTTGGCACTTGCTCAGAAGTCTTACAACCTCAGTACATATTGGTCTTGTCCTTCAACACTCTTCTTTCTAAGAATTGATCATATTTTGTTTGGAATTTTGATGTTTCTTCCTTACCTTGAAGTCACTCTCTGTCTTTGACGATTTAGAGTCAACTTACTGTTTTCTTCTCATTTATCTGATTGAGTGGAAGATTTTGTGAGGAAATTCAAATTTATTTTGCACCATTCCATTTGATATTTGAGCTCATTTTCCCAAGAAATTACTATTGTTTATTCATCCATTAACCTTCTCCTATCTTCATTAGCAAATTCACCTTTTTTCATGCATTCTGGGTAATGTTTTGCAATTGTTTGGCTATTTTTCTGAGTTTCTGGGAGCACCAACTCCCCCCTGTAGGCCATACCAGAGTGCCATCACTCCCCTAAAGTGTTTTAGGGGGCGTTGAAACACTCTGTGCACCCTTCTAGGGGAGCACATATGTCTTTTTTGAGTGAAATTGCCTTCTTTTGCTCATTCTTTTGCAGCCTGTTTTGTAGTACTCTTTACCCAGAGTTTGTGGTTGGTTTGTGAAGTTGTTTGGATTGTTTCTTGATGGTTTTTTATGCTTTTCGCTCTCCTTTTTCTTGATTAGAGCTTGAAGCCTCTTTCAGAAACATTAAATTGCCTTTTCTAGCTATGTTTTTGTCGGGACAATTTTGAGTGGTTTCTCTTTCTCCCTATCATTTCTTGGATTCTTCTTCACATTTTATTGTCTTCATTGAATTCTTGATTGGTTGTATAATCCTTGATGGTTTTATTTTTTATCAGAACAAGTTTATACTTGTCATATTTCATACCTCACTGCCTTGAGTGCATGACTTGTTTGTATCCATTTTGCTTTGTGTCTTTTGCATCTGCATAGGACTCTTTCTCCTGATTGAAAGTAGTGGAGCATTGAAATTTTTGTATTTACTTTATGTATACATCATAATAAAACAAGGAATATAAATGCATTCTTGCTTTTGGGTAGTGAAACTAGGTTGCATTTGAAGTAGCGGAATTGCATGTTTTTGGCATTTTGGGACATTGTGCATCTAGAATGATGAATGTTTTCTCCTTCTCGTAGCATAGATTTCATCGAAATGGAAAGAGTGCATATTTATATCTTTGCATAGCTTTCGAGTCAGTCAAAACACCATATTGTCCACAACATTTTCCTTTTGAGTAACAACAACCTTAAAAATCAAGCGCTAAACTAAAAATTGATTAAACATTTTTACATTTTTTGGTAGCAAACCTACATTAGATTAGTTTTAGGGCTTTGGAATAGGTGTGAAAGATAAATTTCCAAAGCTACAAACAAACATAGAATCTTGTGGTAGGGAGCGGTGAAATCCAATTGCTACATTTTGTTCTGGGAAAACCTTCTCACACAAGGGTCAAACCTGAGGTCACATTGAGACTAGCAGAGTTACTCACCCTGCTTTGTTGGTATTGGTGTAGAGATTGCACGTATTATGGGGGTCACTTGAAGGTATACCCACAATGATGAGTGGAAGCCTTTCCAGTTAATTTCAGGCTAGATACCATGCCCTTGCGCGTGGATCGGACTATCGATTGTTTCCCCATGCATCATTGTTGTAGTTGGTAACCTTAGTGGCCTATCTCTTTAGGGTATTTACACAAGGTGACTATGGAGGGGAAAGTCTTCACAGTACCTGGAATCGACATTGACCAGACTCACTCGAGCTCCTTGGAGGGTATACCCATGATTATGTGTGGGAGATTGCACCAAGGTGTAAGTTCGTTAAGCAAGTCGTCAACGTAAATTTTCCACCCACTCTATATCATCCCCTTCTTAATTTGTTCCTGTGATGTTGGATTTCATCACCAACTAGTGTGTTCATTGTGAGAAGATTTTGTTTGGTTGCTTGCTTACTATATTTTTAGTGTGTGATGTTTGTTCTCCCTAGCAGAATCTAGGTTGGATATTTTATGGCGTCAGTTCCTGGAATGACCAATGAAGGAACCCATTTGCCAGGGGAACCCTTTGTTTTTCCTTCTTACGAAAATGTTGGTCCTCCTTACATCGCTACTTTGAGCTTTCCAGGTCTCACAATTGGGTTACCGGTATGGTTGTTTTCCACTTCGATGATCTCGAATGCATGTGCTTCATATGTAGGCACACCACCCACACATCAACCTCATGTCGACCTTTCTCCTTCTTCATCCGTCAGTTCTCCTTATGTTTCTCCTTCTTCGCCTAGTGAAATCTCTAAAGCGAGTAGCTAGATTGATAAGAAGAAGAAGAAACAAAAAGTGAAAAAGAAGAAGAACTAGAAAGAGACAAAGCCTCCAACTACATCAGATTTTGGATCTAAGAAACCAGCTACTATTAATAGTACTGGGAGTGTTGATGAGGTCAACAAGATTAAAATGAAGAAACTAAAACCCAAATTCCCTTGCAGTGTTTATGAGGGTGACCACTTTCTGAGGGATTTCCCTGGTCTTCCCAAGATCTTAGAAATGTGTTTCTCCATGTCATCGGCCTCTGCTAGACATGTTGGTGATGCCCCATCAACTAGTGACATTAAGGTTGGTAAGAAGAAGACAACTGTCAAATTTCCTTGTTTGTTATGCGAAGGTGATCAATATTAACACCTTTGTCCTCGTATGGACAAGGCTTATTCTCTTTTGAAAAAGATTCAACTTCCAATCGGTTATTGTAAGATTTCTCCCAACCCATCGTTAGTTGATGGACTGGTCAATCCGGTTCCATCCCCGGTCAATCTTGTTGATCAGGTGGTCAATCTAGTTTCATCCTCGGTTGAACCACTAACCCAAACAATCGATCCATTTCCACCTGTCGACCCCATTCTCCCCTTGGAGAATGAAACCCAAGTGGTCAATTTGATGTCGTTATCGATCGATCCCACTCCTCCATTGAGGAGTACCAAAGTGGTTTCTCTAGTTACTTCATCGATCAATCCCACTCCTCCTCTGAGGAGTGCCAAAGTGGTTTCTCTGGTTCTTCCATTGATCGATCCCACTCTTCCTCCGAAGAGTGTCAAAGTGGCTGATCCAGTTCCTTCCTCAGTCAGTCCCACCCTTCATTCAAAGAATGACAAAGTGGTTTCTACAATTACTTCATCATTCAATCCCACGCTTCCTCTGAAGAGTGCCAACGTGGTCGATCTGATCCCATCATCGATCGACCCTACTCTCCCTATAGAGAGTAAACCCGATTCTACCCACATTTTTCTCGTTGATACAGAATCTACCGTGATGGGGGGCGTTCCTCTTTCTCCTACAAAAACCCCTCCAAGTAATGAGGCCATCCTTTTTGATTGGGGTGTTCTAACTGAACCTCGTCTTCCCTCTCACATTCCCTTCAATATTACAGTACAGGTTTGTGGACGGGCCGTTCCTCAGACACTAATAGATGAAGGTTTTGCTAGCGATAAAAAATAACTTGCTAATGATTCCCAAATCACATGATAAGAGGATCATTAAGTGAAAGAGTTATTTCTAAATCTTAAAGTTTTAAAAGTTTTGAGAAAGTCTCAAATTCACATCAATTCAATAAAATGAGGATTTCACCTCTAAAAATAGGCCAAAATTTAATTTCAGCTTTCGATGGCTAAATGTGAAATTTACAGTGTAATGAGTCGCTAAAAATATCTGACTTTCGAAAGCTAAAAGGAAAAATACACGACTAATAAGCTATCAAAATATTCGAGGAGTCCATATCAGTCTTCTTTTTCCCAGATCGCGTCTTTTTGTTTCCAGAATCTATGGGAATGATCTCAATTTAAAGATAATAATTATCAGAATCTAGATCATCCTCTTCATAAAGTTTTGAAGGCATATGGTAAGGGAATGAAGCCAAATGGCATGTTTATTCTTGACAGAAATCGCCCAACCATCAAAGACAGATTTCGAAATCTGTGATTTTCACCAGCAAGTTGCCAAATAATTCTCCAAGTTGTCAAATTCGACTTATGATGATAAGATTGGATCATTTATGCTAAAAGATCAAATTGATTATGTTTATTTTTGGTATTTCAGATCCATTAAATTAGGATCTTGAAACCTTGATGTAAAGGCTATAAAATCCTAAGAATTCTAAGAAACTAGAGGGGGGAGAAAGAACAGTCTGAGGATTGTGGTTCTATTCTTGAAGACTTGTACATTTCATCCTTTGGAGATGTCCATGAATATATCTTGACATCGAGCTTCTTTCACTTTGTTTGTTCAGTTTTCATATCCTTTCTTTCCAAGTTTATGTATACTCAATGATATAAGGTTGTCATCCCATCTCTTCATTGGTATATTAGACTTATATACATTGCTTCTTATGTTTGTCTTAGTGCCAGATAGTTGCCATCCTATCAGTGCACTCATAAGCTTAAGATGCAAGTATTTACTTATTATGTATGGCCATCTACTATATACAAATCTTACATATGTTTCTGTTGGTGTGAAGAAGTATCTTACCTATCATTACTGGCCATTCACATATGCCTTTGTGTAGGTATTTCTTGCTAGCATAATGAGTCTTCTCCACGTTTTCACACATTGATTAAAACCTTCTGAGAAACATAGTTGAAAGCCTTGGTATTTCAAGTGACCCATATCTTTCTAAATGGATGTGAGTTTATAATGTCATCTGATTTGATCCTTTTTCCTCCATAGTTTATTGATCTATTTAAGTTACCAAGCTTACACCCTTCTACAATCAGGGAGTGATTTCTTGGAGTGATAATAAAATGGCGTTGTTGTCGTTGAACGGAAGTGAAAGAAGAGTTTCCCTAGGAGAATGACATAGATCTGTATCTTGATGGCAGACAAGAGACAGACATAAAATTTGACTGTAATCATTTGCCTGGTGACTCCACATTAAAAACTCCACTGGGGAGGATCCGATTGATAGAAGATGAAGAAGTTGAATTATAAATCAAGGTACGAATTCATCAGTTTACTTCATGAGTTGTTGTTGACCTTTATTAACTCTTTCATGCTTTTCCCTTTACATGTAAAGAGAATAATTTTTTGTTTTGTATATTCAGAAAATCACTATCCTTCTTTTATATATCCATATTTAGAAGAAGATTTGAAACCTGCTTGCATTGTAGATGTTGATTCAGTCATTTTTCCTCAACCTTCTCATAAATATGACCAGTGTATTTCAATTCCTTCAAAATCTGATCAGCCACATTATCTTGAAGAAATTACAATTGTTTCAAAACCCTGACAGATTTCAATTCCTTTTACCAAAAATTATGAAACTTGTCATGAACCTGTTAACTCTCATAATCAACCCACTGCTTTTCAAATCAAAATTAGGATGAAGATGTTGAAGCCTTTAAAGTTTCCCTCTTTTCTTCATCCTTATCCTATTGACTATTATGAATATCTCCCTTGGTTTTCCAAAGAGAATCAAGCTTCGGCTGAAAGACACTTGGAATCCTTTTTGGATTTTGTTGATCGTTTTCAGATTGTTCATGAAGATGTGATCATGAGATATTTTTCAAAATATTTGATCAGAGATGTTGCTCTATGGTTTAAGGGTCTAAGAGATAATTCTATTGGTTCTTGGATCGAGTTCTCAAATGTTTTTATGAAGTATTGGGGTGAAAACAAATCAGCAGATTCATACCTTGCTGATTTCTATGCCTTGAAGAAACAACAAAATGAAACATTGCTTGTTTTCAATCGAAGATTTTGCATCATTTACTATGGTATGCTTTTGGAGATATGATCTACAGAGAAAGCTACCATGATTTATTATGTCATAGGGTTGCATTCAAAACTTGCTCTTTTTTTGCTAGAAAGAAAGTCTTCATCCTTAAATATCTTGTTTGAAGATGCTCTAGAGATCGAGGAGAACATCACTATTTCCAGAAGGATTTGAGAGCGGGCTGATTTTGAAAATCTGCGTCTACTTGAGCCAGAAGAATGTCAGTATCATTCATATTTTGAGTAGGAAGGTAATGACTATGAGGCAATTTTAGAACAACAACAAGTAGCTGAAACTACTTCAGATTGTGAATCAAATTCATCAACTTTTGCAAAGTATTCCAGAAATAGGTATTCATGTAAAATTTATGATCATTTTACAAAGCATGTTGAACCTATGATAACTAATGATTGTATAGACAATTACATTTTTAAAACTAATCATGATCTCTGTCATTCAAACACTGCTCTATCATCATCCTCTGAAAACTTTTTTGAAGAGAAGGTCATAGTGTTTGATGATCACAATGTAATCACAAAGGAACAAGAAGTTAATCAATCTTCTAACAGAAGAATAGTCATGGATGAGCAAGAGGTTGCCATAGATATACAATTGTTTCTTGAAGATCATCATGTTTTAGATCTGTGTTTTAAAGACCCAGTGGTAGCCTTCATAGAATCATACATTTCATAGAAATTGAAAGTTTCAGACTTCTTTAGCTTGCACATGTTTTCTGGTGTGTTTGGTTTTGTGAATGGATTCTTATCATTCTTGTTACACTTAAAACATCATATATTGATCAATGTGAATGATGAGATTATTTCAGTGTTAAAATTGCTTGGATGGCTGCTATGGAAATCAACATTCACTTAACCAATTACAGAACTGGTTAGAGTAGAGTAGGGTAGGAAATAAGCTCATTGCCCGAGCATTTATTTTCTCCATTTTGCAGTAGATGTATCAGTCACCTTGTGTGAATAAAGGTAGGTATTGAAGATTTTATTTCCCAAAAATAACCTGCAAATTATTGAGACACCACATACAAGATGGCCATTAGAGAGAAGATTTATTAAGAGTCTTTTAGAAGAGCTTTAGACTTATATTTTATGAAAGTTCTTGAGTAGGCACTTTATTGATAAATAATATCAAAAGACAATTTTTAGTGGCTAAGGGGTATGTTTCAAAGTGTTGTAAGCTACCGAAAATACTAAGTTTTGGCAGCTAAAACTGAAATCTCGGGGCATTCTAAGACACCAAAATTGTAGAGCATGCCAAACAGTTAGCACGTCAAAACAGGTTCATCAACCGCCAAGTAAAGGTGTATACAAAGGTAAAGGCTTTGTAGTTGTGCTTCATGGAAAGAAAGTGGTCACTCTGGTGATGAATAGAAACAAAGGTACAAGGAATTTCATATGGAATCAGATTAACATTTCATTTCACCAGGTTTTCGTCCACCACAACAACAGAACGACATACATATTGTAATGTGTATGAAGCATAACAGAGGCTGAGAGAAATACAAACGTATTATATATTAGTCTAGAAGATATACAAATATCATCTATACATGTCATGAAAGGTTTTCAGAAAGAGGTGAATGGCTGACTCCATGCCCAATGGAATACTGACTCCATGCCCAATGGAACACTAAACATTAAGTTCAGATTTTATTTTTCTGGAAAGGCATTAGATCTATGGTTCTTGGAAACCTCGTAGGAGGTCTCCATCCCAGTTGGAGCTAGATGTTAGCGATAAAAAATAACTTGCTAATGATTCCCAAATCACATGATAAGAGGATCATTAGGTGGAAGAGTTATTTTTAAATATTAAAGTTTTAAAGGTTTTGAGAAAGGCTCAAATTCACATCAATTCAATAAAATGAGGATTTCATCTCTAAAAATAGGCCAAAATTTAATTTCAGCTTTCGATGGCTAAATGTGAAATTTACAATGTAATGAGATGTCAAAAATCTCTGACTTTCGGCGGCTAAAAGGAAAAATACATGACTAATAAGCCGTTGAAATCTCTGAAGAGTCCATATCGGTCTTCTTTCTGTCCAGATCGCGTTTTTCCGTTTCCAAAATCTGTCGGAATGATCTCAAATTAAAGATAATAATTATCAGAAGCTATATCATCCTCTTCATCAAGTTTTGAAGGCATATGGTAATGGAATGAAGCCAAATGGCATGCTTATTCTTGACATAAATCGCCCATCCATCAAAGACAGATTTTGAAATCTGTGATTTTCACCAGCAAGCTGCCAAATAATTCTCCAGGTTGTCAAATTTGACTTATGATGATAAGATTGGATCATTTATGTTAAAAGATCAAATTGATTATGTTTATTTTTGGTATTTCATATCCATTAAATTAGGATCTTGAAACCTTGATGTAAAGGCTATAAAATCCTAAGAATTCTAAGAAACTAGAGGTGGGAAAAAGAACAGTCTGAGGATGGTGGTTCTATTCTTGAAGACTTGTACATTTCATCCTTTGGAGATGTCCATGAATATATCTTGACATCGAGCTTCTTTCACTTTGTTTGTTCAGTTTTCATATCCTTTCTTTCCAAGTTTATGTATACTCAATGACAGAAGGTTGTCATCCCATCTCTTCGTTGGTATATTAGACTTATATACATTGTTTCTTATGTTTGTCTTAGTGCTAGATAGTTGTCATCTTATCAGTGCACTCATAATCTTAAGATGAAAGTATTTACTTATTATGTCTAGCCATCTACTATATACAAATATTATATATGTTTCTGCTAGTGTGAAGAAGTATCTTACCTATCATTACTGGCCATTCACATATGCCTTTGTGTAGGTATTTCTTGCTAGCATAATGAGTCTTCTCCACGTTTTCACACATTGATTAAAACCTTTTGAGCAACATAGTTGAAAGCCTTTGTCTTTCAAGTGACCCATATCTTTCTAAATGGATGTGATTTAATAATGTCATCCGATTTGATCCTTTTTCCTCCGCAATTTATTGATTTATTTAAGTTACCAAGCTTACACTCTTCTATAGTCAGGGAGTGATTTCTTGGAGTGATAATAGGTTCGTCCATTAGTATTTTGTCCTCTATTGCTTGGCAATCTTTGGATTATCCTCAGCTTGTGCTAGTTACCCAAACTTTGTTCTCTTTTAATAGAAGAACCTGTCACCCTTTAGGGATCCTCCCTTAGTTTCCCGTAACTTTGGGAGGGAAAACTGTCTTTATTGATGTTATGGTATTCTAGGACCCCTTGGATTTCGATTTACTCCTTGGGAAAGATTATGTATATGCCATGAAAGCTATTGTATCCACTCTTTTTCGCATGATATCTTTCCCGCATGATGGAAGAATGGTGACTATTGATCAAATTTCGTTTGTTGGCCCTAACTTAACCATCAACCCAATGAACTCCCTAAACGGTTCTTATATGCAGTCGGTATCACCCCTGCCACAAGTCAATTATGTGGCATTCTATCCCATGACTTCAAATCCTGATGATTTAGATCCGGTAGTTGACATGGTGATCTCTTTGGTAGGGATATTGGAGCATGATCTCCTTACCCCGGACAAGACCCTCGACATGTGTTCCTTCCAGAGCATTCTTCTTCCATCTAGTGAAGATCACTCGGAAGCCATGATCGAGTTTTGTCTCTTGGCATGGTGTCCTTCCAGAGCGTTATCCTCTTGGAAGCCATGATCAAGAAGATTCTACGAACATAGTTTCTCTTCTCTGTGGCAAGCTCGTTAAAAAATGAAACAGAAGCTTTGAGCATAGTTTTCCTCTCTGTAGCAAGCTTGTTAAAAAATGAAACAAAAATCTAGGGATTCAACCTAGGGCCTTGAGCATAGTTCTTTTCCTGTGTCAAGCTCATTAAAAAATGAAACAGACACCTCTCCTATCAGGTTGAGCCTTTCACTAGATCTCGTAGATGTCGAGTCGAGTCTTTCATTAGGTCTCATATTTGAACCTTCATTTCATCCACCCTTATCCTTTTTCTCCATCTAGTACAAAAATTGGTGACAACCTCAAAGTTGGTGAATGAATAGAAGCTTGGGGGGAATGTATCCATGCCTTTGATGATCATTATGGAGTTAAGCCACTAGATTTTCATGCTGGGGGAATACCAAGCTTAGTCTATGTTCCTTCTTATGCTCGTAAAAAACATGAGAATGTAATCGAGTAGACTTTTATCTCTTTTTCGGGATCGCATGGATATACGAAAAAGGAACCCCTGGAGTCTCCTTTAATCTCTTTTCAGACTCTCTAAACTTGAAAATATTGCTGAGTGATCTTGCTTCCTCTCACACCCGTTAAAAGGTTTGAAAGGGCACATTTCAAGTGATAATTTATCTCTTTTTCGACCTCACGAGACTAACATTACGAAAAAGGAAAACACTGGAGTCGTCTTTAATTTCTTTTCAGATTCTCTAAACATGAAAAATCACTGAGTTTACCGTCTCTAGACTTGTTAAACAATCATACATTGAAGGGCCCATATGGGAACGAACCCTTACTTCTTCCAATTCGTTAAACAAACAAAGAGGGACTTACCGAAGGTGAGTTATATCGAGTGTGTGTTATCCTCCTCAAGCTCGTTAAATAAAAAAGAGGTAATCATCTATCTGGATGAGGGGAAAAATTGAAGGAAGAAAGCCAAGCAGTTTTTGAGAACATTACCAATAATTCTTATAGTCGCCCTTCAACACGACATTTTACCTTTTCACACATTTTTTTTTGTTGAACCTCTGCACTGAACCAATCCTTTGAGTTTTATTACTCCTTTGGCTCACCCGACGAAAGTCACCATATCCATTGCATCATCATGTTTTGGTCTATGTCATGTTTCTGTTGTTGTGCCTCAGTGTTCAAGGGAAGTATCTGCCTCAAGAGTCAACCATTAGAAATTCTTGTTCCAATACCTATGTTAGTCCATGTTCTTTTGATCCACCAATTACATCTCTATGTCATTTTCATGTCACTGATGGGGGATGCACCAAGGCCCTCCCTCGATGAGTCTATCCCTGTCAACTTCATCACATTATCTAGGAGCTAGACTTAGAAACTAGTTAGTACCTTGGGACCTGCATGCCTCAATGGAAGGCCTCCTCGCATTCGACAGTGGGTTTACATCATTGACCTCTGATCGGATGATTCCATGAATGTTCAACTTCATCTCATCCATTCAAATTCATTGGAATGTACTAGAGTACCTTGGGAATCATTGACATCAATGGTGATTTCCCTCGTGCTTGTTAACGTTTTACCTCATTGACCGGTAATCAAGTGGTTTCTACCATGTTTGACATCAGGACATCTATTCACATGATTAGATTCATACTACATCGGGATCGGTAAGAATACCCTAGGTTGAGTCATCACTCCTATATATACTTTTCCCAGGTTGCGACAGAGTTTCCTTTGAACGTTGACACATACACTGTCACATAGATCCACTTTGTATTGGTATGTGGTTGTCTTGTCGTCTCATAGATCCATTGTGTGTTTGTCATGGATATGATAAGTTCATGTCAGGGAAGTATAGATCCACATTGTGTCTTTGGTGGCTATACTCTTTGTTAATATAATTATGGATCCGCAGTGTATCTTATGGAAGTCATACCTTGAAAGTTTTTATCACCCAAGCATAGGTATGCATACCTTGGGTTTGAAACATGTCATAATATTTGTTTGATGGTTGTGTGCATATTCTATCAGGTTCTCTGAGTCCTTACCCTTTCTTGAAAAAGTATACAAAGTACTTCAGTCATCAGTTCTCATCTTCTAACTTCACACTTTGGGGGGAAATCTGTTACACATCAAAATTACTCACTTCAATAGTGTCACAAGTGTCATCATTACACGTGTTTTAAGTGTCGCATCTTGTCCACAAGTGTCGCATCTTGACCAAAAATGTCGCAAGTGTCAAAAAAATCATATTGCCATCTTGCCTATGTCGTGCCTCTAATGACATCACAGGGACACTTAAGACACCCTCAAAGACTGGTTTTAGGAAGATAAATCATTTGATGAAGAGTACAAAGCATTTTCCATGAATAAAACCACTCAAAAATTATTTTTGGAAGGAAGCACTCCCCTACCCATTGTCAGGGAGTGTTGACGCTCCCTAGCCTTCTTTGGGGGAGCATTGAAATGCTATTTGCACCCTTTTGGTGGAGCGCTGCCCTTTCTGAGAGAATTTTGGGTTGTTCAGATAAATCAGGGAAGAATCCCCTCAATCTCTGAAGTCGGTTGGATTCAAATCTGAGGTCAACGCATGATATTAGAGAAGATCCACAACTGCAAGAGAGGAATCCTCAACTTATCCCAAATATCTCTCAAGTGGTTGGGTCTCTCCAAGCTTATATAAGGAGGCCTTCTCATGGTAAAAGAAGGATAGAGATTAGAGATACCAAACTTATGATCTCATAAGAGAGATATCATTGAAGCATCAACATTCTGTGTGTGTATTATTTGATCCAGGGTTTGATATAAGAGAGATTGGTGAAGCTGTTTCACCTACATCCATGGCTGTAAGCATCTCACTTTGTTTTCATTAATATAAATCTATCATTGGCATGTTTCCTTTAAATTTTGTGTACATTTCATGAACTTGTTTCTTTCATAGATCCATTATGAAGCTAATCATGGTAGAGTAGAAAGTATCGTTGTTGTTGCTCATTATATTTCAAGACCTTCTGAAGAACTTGGAGATCAAGATCAACCCAGATAGAGCAAGGACAAATGTCGGTGAAAGGTATTTACCCATCTTCCTTCTTCTTCTTTGAATAATTTAGCTTCATGCAAAGGAAATTCAGTGTCCACAATAGCACTTTTTTGTCTTGGTCTTAAGATTCCATAGCCCAAGAGAAAATCCACTTGTCTACAGGGGGATTTCTCTGTAACAGGGGGCATCTATTATAGAAAGATTTTCCTCACCCTATGAAATCTTACAGAGAGGGCCTTATTCCATTCCCCCATGCATACTCACTTTCCCTGAATGATAAATTCAGAGATGAAAACAAATATTTTTCCACTTGTACGTATCTTGCAAGCTATACAACAAGCGTATATGTTGGTTGATCCACTACAGCCTGCGTACATCAGGATTTGTGCCAAAAAATCAAAATTAAATGTTGAGTTTCCATGTCACGATAGGAGATCTATGATATTTGGCCTTCCATATGCTGGAAATGTTCCAACTCGGCCCTTCAGTTTCATTTTGAAGGCTATAAAGAAGTCAATTCTGAGCTATGGAAAAAGGGAGAGAATTCAACTTTGAGAGAAAAGTTACTCTGGAGAAATTATTACTTCATTATTGAGTCTGCTTCATTATTGAGTCTGCATCCCTTTTTCCTTTAAGTATGAACACAGTGTTCATCCCCCAAGCTCTTCCCTTATTTATGAAGAACCTATTTTTCTCCATTATATGAGCTTGCCTTTGGTGGAGGATTGAAGTGGTGGAGGCCTAGTTGGAAGGAACTCGGTTTCTTGGTTCCGAACCGTGTCGACTCAGAAGTATGTAATGTTTCACTTCTGCTGATCATTTATTAATAGAAATACTCCTTTCCCGTCCAATCGATATCTTGCAAATATATGCATTATGATCCATGGGCATGTTTGTTTTGTATATTGATGGATTATTCCATCTAATGTGCTAACTTGTTATATCATCACTATATGCTTTCTTTGCTTGTTTGTTGAGAAATTGTTGCAGGTATAAAGCTTTGCGTCAAAGTGCTCAACGGTGGACATCTTCAAACGTTTGGATGAGGTAAGCCTCTTTCTTACTTCTCTTTCACATTATTTTATATAGCATATGTTGGATTTGAGTTGATTTCTATAGTCATACCTGTTTGTTGTGGTTCACCCTAGCCATAGAGATATTGTCCTTGTAACACTCAGTTCTTCAATGTCTCTATGAATATTACTTTTAGGTATAATTTTTATGTTGTGAAGCTATATCTAACTCTCCAAAATATAAAAAAAAATTCCAAGAATGATTCATTGCCACACAAAATACTCGTATCTCCAACTCAAGGGAAGATGTGCCAGTCTTTACAGATCCCATTGATTCATGAAGCAAGGGTATCCTGAATCATTATTTTTTACAATGAACATAGTTTCATATTCCAAGCCTTTCGACTAATGCATTGTAGTCGGAGTGACTGAGTTTCAATTATTTACCTTCCACTTGGATGCACGCTCATCCTTGACACCTTATGTGGATGTTGTTGATGCTCTCGTTCTCTTTGATGATGCTTGTCATAGAATTAGGATTTTCTATTCTCCATATTTTAACTGTGCACGATGATGAACTTTCTCGAGGTGATCTCAAAACATAATTGTTTGAAGAGATAATTCTCCTTCACCTCCACCATGGAGATAATATTTATAATGACCGACCTATGCAATATATCAACCCTGCCAAAACTAGAACCATGCTTGCCAATCCTTGGGAACCCATGAATACTTCCTGGGAATGTATTTGATGTTTGCATCCATGTAATAGACATATCCCACATTCATGGAGAGAAAACCATTTTTTATGTTTATATTAGCAATTGTTTTAATGGTTATATTAACACGTAGTGCATGGGTATAGGACTTGCGCTCCCATGGTGCTTTTGTGGGCGGTCTCAACACTTGAGTTGATACTTGATTCAACATATGGATTGGACTGATTCAACTTGTGGACACATAACCAAACAGTGAAGGGTGTTGTCGAAACCATATATATTTTGTATATTTTTCTAAAAACATAACATGGAATCAGAGTTGGTGTGAAAATTGCAAGGAGCTTAAAAAAAATTAAAATAGTAGTTTCAGGTACTAACACCTGGTTCTAAAAGTTGTCTTAATGGTGTCTTCTTCCTTGAATCTCACTTGGTGATATCCTGATCTCAAGTCTATCTTTGAAAATATATTTTATCCTTGTAGTTGATCAAAGAGATCACCAATTATAGGTAGAGGGTATTTTTTCTTCACATTGTCTTTATTTAGTTGTCTAAAGTCAGTGCATAATCTCAATGTTCCATCCTTCTTTTTAACAAAGAGTATTGGTGCTCCCCAAGGTGAAACACTTAGGCATATGTACCCTTTCTTCAAAAATTCCTCTAGATTCATTTGAAATTATTTTAATTCTAGAGTACTCGTTCTGTAAGGATTTTTTGATACTGGGGCAACTCTTGGTACTAAATCAATAAAGAAATATGTATCCCTCTTTGGTGCTAATCCTAGTATTTCTTGGAATACATCCTCAAACTATTGCAATATTGAATAATCTTTGAGACTTGGCCCTTTGGTATTTTCTAGCTCCTCCACATGAGTTGCATACAATTGACATCCTTTCCTGAAACATATCTTCAGTTGTAAGGCTGAAATATCCCTTATAGAAATGGGTCTTGGAATTCCTTTCACAGTGCTATGTTTTCATTCTTCATCAACACATGTAAATTTCTTGTTATGGAAATCTAGGACTACATTATGCTTTTCCAACCAATCCATTCCAATTATGATATCATAAGATCCTAATGGTATGATATTCACATATGCAGTACTACTCACTCCATTCACATTTATTGGAAAATATTTGATAGCATCATTGATCCTCTTTTGGTTCTAGTGGCTAGTTGAACCAAACATGATTTTTCAGGCTTACTTTTCTCCAAATGAAATCTATCCACTATTTTAGGAACGATGTAACTATGGATTTATCCTAAATCAATTAAAATAGCAACATGATAATTAATGATCTTCCCTTCCACCTCAATCATATGGGATTGGTGGGATTTGTGTTCTACTTGTCGATCTTCCAAGGCTACATATATTTTTGGAATATTTTTTCCCATGTCTTCTACTGTATTAGCCTCTTGGATGTTGTGCAATATCCTCATATTATCTTCTATGTGAGGGAAATCCTTGTACATGTGCTCTTCTTTACATCCCCGTCATTTGATTGGTGGTATTCCCCTTTTTCGCAAGGAGACTTCCCTCCTGGATTCATTCTTAGCAAGTTGATCTTGTTGATTTGTATTAGTACTTTTTTCGTTGAAAGAAGATTTGAATCCCTTCTTTCTCTGATCATATTTGTCCTTCTTCTTATCCTTCCAATATTTCTGCAAAGATTCTTTGCCCTTGACTTGCTCATACATATACTTATCCTTTTTAACGGTCTTTGTCAAAAGTTATGGGCTCATCATGTGGAATCTTATCTTTATAGAAATATGTAAATCCACTCAAAAACCCTTGTGTATTCACCTTTTCATCATAGATAAACCCCACATACTTCAACAATCCCAAGAAATTATTTTCATATTCTCCCATGGTAATTCTCCCCAACCCGAGTTCAAATAACTATTGCATATTCTTGTTGTAATAATCTCCTGAAAGATACTCCTTATAAAAATATTTCTTGAACTAATTCAAAGTAATCCTACTCTCATCAATGTGCTCAACTTTCTTCAACCGATCCCACCACATAGTCATTTTTCCATACAAACGATATGTGGAAATTTTGGTAGTTGAGCAACTGAAAATACTCCTTGATTCCAAGAAACTAGGATTCAACATCATTTTTCCATTCTCTTTCACCATTAAAGTATGGTGGCTTAAGCTTCCTAAGCTCTCCTTGCAAACTATCCAACTCATGTTCTTATTTAATTCCTAAGAGGAGGTGATTGTTGTCTATGATCTCTACTAGCACTTATTGAGTGACTAGGCCTTTTGTAGTTATCCATTATTTCATGATGTATTCCTTCTTCCTCATGTCTTGAGCCTGATCCATTATTCACTTGCCTCTGCAACTAATTTAGGATTTACATCATTTGACCATTTATTTGATTATTCTCCTCCTGTGCTCTCATTATCTTCTCATTTTCACCTATATAACTTTACAATTCCATTCTGAGACTTCTCATAGTCTCTACCAATTATGTTGATTCCACTTTGCTCCTATGTCCATTAGATTATGTTTCATCATTACCCACATTGATATCTCAGCCTTTGGATTCTCTCTCATGACTATAGGATCCATGAGCATCATCCATGTCTCTGATATGAAATCCTAAGATTGAATTGATCTTCTTATGCCTCTAATTTTGCAAAATGTGGAAGCAACCATTTTATTAGAATTATGCATATTATAAAAAATTTGTCAATTAATGCTATAGGTCCTTTTTCTTCTCAATTCATGAAGAATTATATCGCACTTATCCAAATTATATTCCTTCAAGATTGTTCTCCTATAAATAATTTTCCAATGACTATTCATCTGCCTCAATCTGATCTCTGAGATGACCGTTATGGCTTCCTGAAAAAACCATTTTCACCCAATTTGTGCACTTTCTTCACTGGTGCAATTTTAAGAGAAAGCCAACCTCTATCAGTTGCAAAATAAAATACATAAAGAACCAAGATTTTTTTTTTATAGGGAATTGATAATACTCATAATTTTGAAAACACATCAACCTTGATATTATAAATTTGTTTCTCCAATAAGATTCTACAACAATATAGAATTTTCAACTTTGTCATTTAAAAAAAAAAAGACTTAGAAACTCTAGCAAAACTAGGTATCTCCCAAATTGTGCACTTCTTGAAAAAATTCACTAAAGCAAAGTTCTTTGTCTTGATGAGTATATAAAATGTTAAATAAATAAAATTTTCCAATTTTGAGATCTAGGATCACTTTTCCTCCTCTGAAAATCCCAAAAATCCCCCAAAAGTGGCCTAGAATAGTAGATTTTGAAGTTTTCAGCATGCCCTTTCCAAACCCCTTAAATTTTCTCCAATTCCTTCATTGGGTATTTCCATGTCTGCGCTTTGGAATCTCTCCAAAAATTTTAGCTTAATGTGGATCATGGTAACTAAACTAGACTCGGATCTTTAAAAAACATTGTTTTTAAATTTCTAACAAATTCAAGCAGAAATAGCTAGTGGACCTCACTGGCACTTTTGTACATCTCCTCACTGCAGACAAAACCCAAAATTTTTATCTCAATCTGAGTTATTGTGCCCCTCTTATGTCCAAAATAAGAAAATCTCTCTGGACTTGTTTGTTATCATATGCTTGTGTGGAAATATGATGATGTGGCACCACAGATCCACATCACACATTGATGGGATGCCATGTGACCCCTTCAACCACCCTAACCTACCTTGTCATCTTCTCTCTCTCTCTCTTCTTCCTTACTTTTACCTTACCTTTACCTCTCGCTTCAGTATATAAATAAAATAAAAATTATTACACTCGGACCCCACTGTATTAGTTGTCACATGGCACCACCATAGTGGCCATGCCACCAACGAGTCCCATCTCCATTACCATACCTCCACCTGGTGCTTCCCCATTGGTCACGATGATGGGTGGGTCCCATCCTACACCTTTACAATATCCAATGTGCAACATGCACACTCCAAATCTAATGGTGGAGGATTATCAAAGAAATCAACACTTGGTGGTTGATATCGTATCATCGAAGTGCTCGATCTTTAACGGCCCCGCACAATCCGATACCAAAAAATGCCCATGATACATGTTTCATTCTCATTGGTTTTGCAACGCAAATAAATGTTTCAAAACTACTCACCCTCGCATGTGATAACACCAATGTTATCGGTCTATACAATGGCCCATCACCCCACCACCTCGCCATTGACCACCACCATGGTAGACCAAATTTTCAAGCATGCCTTATTTCAAATTTTTTGTCGAGGCCACCATGGAATTCTATAATTAAGCTTCCCTTGGCCAATTTCAATTCTAGTGACAACCAATTGTCACCATGATCGACCCCTCGACATTATTGGAATCAATCCATTTGAAATTCACCATGGAACTTGGAAATTTTTCCCAATTTTCCAAAGAATGCATAATTTAAAGAATCATCATTCAAGTTCCCAAGCACCTTTTGGTTCGGCCTCTACACAATAACAACCTACAAGTCAGCCCATATGGCCCAAGCGCAACAACTGGTGCTCTGATACCAATCTCTAATGTACACATTACCAACTACCACAAAATAATTTTTCTAATACCAATCTATGACACACCCACTACCCTAGTACCTCTAAATTTATGTCTTCTTGGTAAATTCTGAATTTATCTTACCATTCTTTAATTTATAAAGAAACATGCATGCCAAACAAGAACTCATGTAATATTCAAGAACATTCTAATTATTTACAGGAAAAGGACCAATGCTTCTTATAAAAACAACAAGCATGACAAACTCGACACAGAGATAATTAATACACAGTGAAATATAAAATACAGAGAGAACTTATATTTAAATAAACCAGTCACCAACTGGTTTCAGACGTCGGACGTTCTACCCAACCATAGACATTTTTGTTCTAGCTATCAAGAACATGTCAACCCCGATCCAAAGCTATGAATCCACAAGAACGAGTCCTAGGCAGACTCTAAAACACACAATAGTTAGCTAACGAGCTCTCACATTTTTTCCAACCACACAACAATCCTAGTTTACTAGCTCTCTTACCCTTCATCTTGCACAACCCAAAGAAATGAACCATTTTCTCTACAATGCAATCCCTCGGAATGTTCCACATCTTTTCTAGGGTTCCATTCCTACCGGTCAAGAAATATCAATGCTAGAAACTCCAAGCATCCTCAATTATGGGCATTTCTTTCACAACTGCCAGCATTCTCATGCAGACAAGAATCCATTCCTTTTTGGAATAATCAACAATTACTTATAGCCAACAAGCAATGACTCTTTTCCTCCCATAATTCATTTCCCATTCCCAAACCAAGACCAAGAATGAATGAGCAACCAAATGAGTGAGTAACCAAAATTATTCAGTAACCCCTAAACAACCCAAAAGTGGGGTTTATATAATTACATGCAATAAAGAAACACATGGCCTTTCCTATGAAGCTCATGTAACCACTTTTCCCAACTAATTCCAAGATGGGTGAATGAAATATAATAAAACTACTTAGCCCCTTTAGTCACCCTCTCTCCTGGAATCATAGCCCCCTATCACTGTCCTTGTCTGTGTTGCAGCCAACGATGCATTTTATTATTAATATTCAAAGTATTACATTTCTAGGCTCTCCAACCTTTCAACTTTACAGGAACTTCGACCTTTCCTCAAATAAAAAAAAATACATTATTAATCTATATATTCAAACCCAAGGTATTACAATCTAGGAGGTTATTACATCCTCCTTTTAAAAGATGGATTTTGTAAAATGATTATAAAAATTAATGTTCATAACCTTTAATAGAAACGTGTTCAGAGTAATATCTATTTTTTGTACAGTATTTCTATAAATTTATAGAATTATGCTCAAAGAAAGAACTTTCTTTGTATATTACTGTTATAAAATAATAGATATTGTTTCATTGGCTCCACACTAGCCTACAACTCATGGATATCCTGAATAAAAAAAACTAGGTTAAAATTCAACTAGGTCTACATGATTTGTCCTTAAAAATAGACGCACCCACTCGAGCTCATGGAGAAGATGGAATTTCTTTGAGGAACTCAAATTTTACCCTATGAAAAAATTGAATTTGGAATATTTGTTCAAAACATAAATTTGTATGTGTCAAATTAAAAATATGGAATTTGTAACACCCCATTTCACCTGACTATTTTTAGACAACAAACYTATTCTTGAGGGTGTTTKCTCGCAAACGAACTGGTTAATTAATACATGATGAAAACTAGACTTGTTATGTATTATATCTTGTTGAATAAAAATTATGGATGATCATGATTGTACATATATTACTGATGAGTTCYTGAGTGTRCATGAAGCTCAATGAYTGGTTGACGCGGGTATCGTCAACAAGACACTGGGACTCTATACTGAGTGAGGGAGTAAATCAATTGATGAAATTTTGAATAAATGACTTATGTTGATTATGGAAATTGTTGATTAAAACTTGTTTAGTGGATGCAGGCACATGAATCATGTTGGTCGATCCAAATAACTAAAGGAGTAGTGGGTCTATACAAAACCAGACCAGCATAAAAGGGAGAAGTGGAACAACGTCCCTGATTCCACTCACTAACACTCTCGTCGTGGTCGGAGTTGAAGAGTGAAGGGCACTCTTGGTCAAAGAGCTGCACAATTTCATGAGGGTAGACTGGGTCTCAGTCACTCGCGAGGTATACTGAGGGGCACACAATAAGGTGGAGGCCTTATTCCTCAACGTACAATAGTCTCATAATAGGGGAAACTACAAGAGTAATAGGATCTTCGCCAGTTGTGACATATTCCCAATACTCAATATCAAAATTGCTTGAAGGGCATGACACATGGAACCCTTGGAGTATATCAATACATCTTGAAGGCCATGGCATTCATGGCACCCTTAGTCTTTGTTTCAAATTAAACTTCTAGTGTAAAGTGAAACATGTAAGTTAAACTAAGGGTAAGGTGAGAAAGTAAATGGATAGATTCATGCTTGAAAGCTTTAAAATCAAATTTTATTGAAAGGGTTATATATTTAAAGAACAATTAATTTATTCTAAAAATGTATAGGTAAAGGGAATATAAAATTCAAGCAAAATATAATTATTAAAGAAAAACAAACAACTTGGAAGGAAACTAAAAGATGTGCATGATATTAAATAAGTGAATAAATAAATAGCAATTATTAAATTCATGAGAAACAATTGTATAAGGGAAACATCTGAGGGAAAATCTAAAAGATGAGAAAAGAAGAGAAACATCTAAGGTAAAATCTAAAAGACAAGAAAAGTGGGGAAACATCTAAGAAAAAATCTAAAAGACAAGAAAAACAGGGAAACATCTAGGAGAAAATCTAAAAGACAAGAAAAACTGGGAAGCATCTAGGAGAAAAGATATGAGACAAGAAAAGAAGATGAATGTTAAGTAAAAACTAAGAAACAACTAAGAGTAATTTTAGAAGTTTAAGGAAAGTGAGTGAGGGAAAAAATTATTTTTAAATTTAATTGATAAATTCATGTGCAAGGGGGAGGATACAAAAGAAAGGTCTTGGGCCAAGAGAGGGATCACAATTTTACCCTATTGTTGGACGACCATGTAATGAGCAAAGACTTTGAGTGTTTCTATTTTGAGTTGGACAATGAATTGTGTTAAGAGGTGGGATCCTCTCACTTGTGAGTGGGCACTTCATAGCTAGTTTTGTAGATGGTTTTGTATAGCCCCTCTATGGTTCGAGGGGCATGAGAGAAGAAGAGTACTCATGGAGTTGGTTGAGAGTCATCCGATGAGTCCTTCAATTGATTGGAAAGTTCGATGAAGTGACGCAACATCCCACGAAGGGATCACAAAGGTTTAACCAATCAAATTCATCTAGTTACAGTACATGCTTATGTTTGCAATTGTTCTTAAATTAGTTTATTTGTTAAAATTGTTAGGATGGATGTATTAAGGAATGCATTATTAAAATTTTAATTATGTATATAATAAATTATTGATAAGGAAGAACCACCCATAAATGTTATATTAGGAATATTTTATTTCATTTATTCAAATCTATACTTCGTCCTTGCTTGAGTTTAATAGGCAGAAAATTTGGATAAGGAATTTAATGATTTGAACCTTAGACTAAAGCCTCTTCTTTAATTTAGTTACATATCTATAAATCTTTTGTAGCTTAAAATTTCAGTCTCATTAAAAATTATATGTTATCCGTTCATATATTAGTACCTTCAACTTTCCAAAATTTATTTTCCTAGTTGCATCACCAAGCCATCATGCCCTTCCGTCTGAAAATAAACTTGTAGTATCCATTGTTCTTCGTATTAAGGCTTATTAAATTAAGTGAACTCAGTGATGGTTTAGTGCATTGATTTGGTGTTAATCATACATGTCCAACATATCTTACCTTCTGTTCCCCAAAATTTTGGTTACTTGTTAAAATCGGGATGGTTTCCAAGATGCCAGACACTTTTTTACCCTTTTTGGGTAAATTTAAGTAATAGAGTTTAGTTGTGTAAATTTTAGTTAAATTAGTATAGAAGTACAACTCACATACTTGTTCACTAGTCTCCAACTTAAATTCTGGTATTCTCCAATCATCATTAAAATATTTGTTGTGGTGTAAAAGTTAAGTTAAACATTTTTGAATATATTAAATTGGACATGGTATTAAATCTAATATGTGTTGTTTTGTAAAAGTTGAGTTAAACATTTTTGAATATATTAAATTTGACATGGTATTAAATTTGAAATGAATATTTGTTGAGGTAGTTATCTACGCATTGGTTAGATAAATAAAAATGTTTTAATATGTAATAGTTTATAAATAAAATTTGTGAATATAAATATACAGGAAAGTAAAGTTGGGAGTGGCAATAATATATATTAAAAAAACATAAAAAAATACTTTAGATTACAATGTATAGAGATATTGATACATTTGAAATCACTAATTTAATTTGTGTTAATAATTATATGAATGAGTTATAGTAGCTTCTGAAAACTCTGACTGTGGTTGTCTCGAGATCCCTTTGACAGCATCTAGGGTTTCTGACGTCGGCCGCCATGGCCTCTAGCTCAAAGGATCGTGACCCCCCTTAGCCCCCTCCACCTCCTGATCTCGTAGCGTTCCAAGCCCTGCTCTCCTCTTACACGAAATCCGCTAAGGGGACTCCTCAGTCACGTTTTGTAAAAAAGATAGACGAGATTCCAAAAGTCCCTGTTCACTTCCCTTCCTCGAGACCTTTCACCCTAAGATTAGAAAAAAATGTCATGATTGGGAAATTTACGGGACTCTCACCATCCCCAAAAGAAATGGCACAATCGCTGGAGTAGAACTAGAAGAAAACAATAAAAGGGCATCTCTAAACAACATTTTGTGGTAAGGGTTTCTACATTTTCCTCTTTGAAAATAAAGCAGATAGAGATTTGATCTTTAGGAATGGCCCATACATCATGGGAACTCAAGGTATGTACTTGAATAAATGGACTCCAAACTTCTATCCTGAGAATGATATTCCTTCAGTTGTTCCAGTCTGGGTCAGGCTTCCCTTATTACCCCTTCATTGTTGGAATGATGAAACAATAAAAAAAATTGGCAACACACTGGGAAGGTTCATCGATCAGGTCGAACCACGAGATGGTCTGCAATCATGCACATGTCTTTGTGTAGAAGTAGACCTAGAGAAAGGTCTTCCAAAATAAATCCATCTAACTTTAGATAGGTGGTCATACATCCAAACAGTGGACTACGAACAACCCCCTTTTAAGTGAAAATCATGCCATGAGTATGGGCATTTCGCCAAAAAATGCCCCAAGGCTATCCAAGAGAATACTGAATACAAAGCATCTGATCAATGACAGCCAACAAAAATAAAGAAAGCGATGAACAAGGCAGGAACCCAACAACAAGAAAGGAAAAACAACTCCAGTCCCCCCTCACTAAGTAAATGGAAATCCCAAATACAAATCGATGATGAAGCAGAAAGTAGCAAAAACAAATACGATCCCCTGGAAAACCTAGAGGAAGAAATGATCAATTCAAAATAAAATACAGAAGATAGCCAGCCAGCTCAGGATCCTGATCTCACGTCGCACCTAGTCGATCCCGATCCAAAGCCCCAAGACCATATTCAAGCACAGGAGGACGATAGCCAGGAAGACTCGGGAGAAGAGTTGAATATGGAACTCCTAAAGAGTGATAGAACTACGGAAGCATGAAGGAAAAACGATATAAATAGAAGGGAAAAAGTGACTAACCAAGACAAGGACCTAGGAACCCAACCAACACTGGAGGAAATTCTTAAAAAAGAAGGAAAAAGTGGGAAATCCCCAACAGCAAAGGGACAATCTCAACCCACTAAAGGGGGGGAAACAAAACACACTAGTAAATAATGAATGTAGTCTCTTGGAATTGCAAAGGATTGGGACAGAGGGAAAAAAAAAATCCATGGGAAAACTAATTAGAACAGAAAAGCCCCATATCCTCCTAATTCCTGAGACAAAACTGCAGGGAGCTAAGGCCCTGCGAAAAATGAAGCAAATCTAAAAAACAAGCAGCGAAACAACATTGAATTCTAGAGGAGCATTGGGAGGGACCTACACGATGTGGAACACCCAACTCTAAAGAGAAGAACAAATAGTTGAATCTACACATTGGACGTTGGTCAAACTAAAGCATCTTCAATCAGGTATCACCTACCCTATTTGTAATGTTTATATGCCTAATAATTATTGGGAAAAAATGGAGTGTTGGTCTTCTTTAATGAAAATTAAAGAGCTAGGAGCCCAAAACAATTGCATCATAGTAGGAGATTTTAACACAACCCTACATCAAGGGGGGGGGGGAATGAGGAACTAATGTAAGGGACCAATTTAGGGAACAATTGGAGGATCTGATCTCAGAACTAGATCTTTTCGATGTTCATCCCTCTAAAGGAAAATACACTTGGAGCAATAAAAGGCTAGGGGTGGGGCACATAGCTTCCAGACTTAATTTCTTTCTCATCCATATCTCTTTACTTCTTTTCCCGCTCAACATTTCCTCCCAAATTGTGTCTTGGGGTATTTCATACCATCATACAATAGCCCTCTGCATTGACAAAGAAGAAAATTTGGGACCCATTCCCTTCAAATTCAACCTAATTTGGTTGGATTCCCCAAACTTCCTCCCCCTAATTTCCTCGATCTGGTCAACCTAGGTGGATGGAACCCCTCTTTACATTAGGGAACAAAAGCTAAAAAAGGAAAAACAAGCAATAAAGGACTAGGTTAAAGTATCCTTCCACAACACAAGAGGAGAAGTTGAAAGATATAAAAAGCAACTAGAATTTCTTCAGGAGGAAATGGACACTAATGAAATTCAAACCAGACATCTAGTGAAGGATAAAGAGCACTTTCAAAATTATTTAAGGGCGCTTCATAATGAAGAAAAGGAGTGGAGACTTAAATATAGAGCTTTGTGGCTCCAAGCAGGGGACAAAAAAACTTCTTTTTTTCCATAAGCAATCCAAAGCAAGATAACACAAAAACACAGTGGAGGAAATAAAAACAACCACATGAGGCGTAGTCAATTCCTTTGAGGAGATAAAAAAGGAAGCCTCATCTCATTTTAAAAATATCTACACCCAAGATGGTGTAGATAGAAAAGAGCAGAGTCTACAATTCATGGAGCAAATACCGCAACTTATAAAGGAAGAGGATAACCAAGAGTTGAATAAGGTGGTCACATAAGCGGAAGTTAAATAAGTTGTCTACCAGTTTGATCCCGACAAATCCCCTGGGTCGGACGCCTTCACTCTCCATTTCTACCAAAACTGTTGGGAAATAATTAAAAAGGATTTACTATGTATGATCAGATATGTCCAAATTACTTGCAAGTTAGGAGGAGCTACCAATACCTCCTTTCTTGCCCTGATTCCTAAAGTAAAAAATGCTAACTCCTTTGATCGATTTCTTCCCATCTCTCTATGTAACACCTAAAAAATCCTAATGAAAATCATAGCGAACAGAATAAAGCAACTGCTCCCATGGATCATTCTTCCAAATCAAGGGGGATTTGTGGCAGATAGGAAAATTTGGTACAACATCATCCTTGTGTAGGAGTCCATTCACAAAAGTGTTACGAATAGAGAAAAACGAATGATAATTAAAATCGATATGGAAAATGCCTTTGATCGAGTGAAACACAATTTCCTTTTTGATGTATTAAAAAAAATTGGTTTCAATAAATCCTTTGTCTCATGGATCAGAGATTGCATATCATCCCCCTGTATAGTGCCCCTAATAAATGGGCACCTAGCTCTATTATTCAAAGCCACAAGAGGGCTTCGACAAGGCTTCCCACTATATCCAATGGTGTATATCATCATGGCAAAAAATATGAATAGAAGAATGGAATATGAAAGAGCCAACAAAAATATCCCAGGGCTGAAAATAGCTAGGGGTGTTAGAAGGTTAAATAACTCACAGTTTGTTGACGACACTCTTCTGCTTGGAGGAGCTTCACAAAATATGGCCAAAAGATTCAAGCTCATCCTAGACCAATATGAAACAACCTCTGGGGGTATTATCAATAAGCACAAAAGCCAAATTTATGCTTGGAACATAAAAGCTTGTACAATGGCTATAATTGCCAACATCCTACAGTTATCCTTCTCAATTGACTTGAAGTATTTCAAGTATCTTGGCACTCCCATTAGTATCAAATCCCTCCCTAGGGAGGCATGTCATGTGATCCTCCAAAAAATCAAGGATCAATTTGAAATTTGGGGGCTGAACCTAGATGGAAGGGTGGTCTTAATAAAGTCAGTCCTATCCTCCTTTCCAATCTTCTAGTTTTTCACTCTCTATTTTCCGGTGGGAATCAAAAAAGAAATGGCCAAAATAATCAAGAAATTTATTTTGCAAGGGGGCAAAGACAATGATAGAAAATTACACATGGTAAAATGGTCTATTGTATGCTCCCCTAAAGAAAATGGGGGTCTGGGTATTCAGGACCCGAAAAAGATAAACATAGCACTAGGGGCAAAGCTAATCTGGCGATTAATCACTGGAGGAAACGAATGGTGGAAAAAATAAATCTGCAATAAGTACCTCTCAAAAATCATAAAAAGGTGGTTGGATGCAGTAAATCTCAGTCAATCAGGTGCCCCCATATAGAAGCTAATTCAGGCTTCAATGTCACTCATTCAAAACCACCTCAGCTAGACCCCAGGAAACGGTAAAGAAATTAAGATTTGGGAGGATCACTTCTCAGACGGGGGAATACTCTCTTGTATTTCTGCTCTGGACCCCTTCAGACATTGGCTAACCTGAGAGGGAAAAATCACTTTCTTTGATATTTCTAATTGGAAGAGTAATGGTTCTTGGGAAAATTGGAACCTGGGAGAGGTTCGCCCTCCTCCTGTGAAACGAGGCCCATCAGTTCCTCTTGGTGGTCTCAGGGTCTTCCACAGTTCGTCTTAGTCAAAGGGAAAACAGAAGTTGGGGAGAATCAGGGTACACAATAAGTTTGGGATACAAAAGGCTCCTCCATGAAAGTGATTTGCCAGACAAATATGCCATCTCGAAATAAATTTGGAACCCAAATAGCCTACCAAAGATAAATATATTTGGTTGGTAGTTGGAACACAACAAGCTTTTAACAGGCAAAAAATTGAACAAAAGAGGTTACATGGGGCCATTAAGATGTGCTCTCTACAACCAAAATCTTGAAAGCACTGACCACCTTTTCCTAAATTGCAATTTTACCAAACAAGTGATGCATAGTGTCTACTCAGAGCTAGTCCCTCAAATATCATGGTCGACAAGTAGAAGAAGTCTGATTGGAAAATGGATTAAACACTTCAAAGGCTCACTCCATAGGAATCCAAATTTAAGTTGAATCTGGAAGGCCTAATTAAATTTGTGTGCTGGCAAATATGGTTGGCTAGAAATAAAAGAATTTTCAAAGAAAAGCTA
>JZKD02S1854427.1:575211-595261 GCA_000966675.3 Picea glauca
GGACTTTACCCAACCCTTCGTGTTGGAGTGTGATGCATCAGGAGTGGGTATTGGAGCCGTGCTTATGTAGAGGAATCATCCCATAGCTTTCGAGAGTCGGAAGCTTAGAGATTACAAAAAGCTCTACTCTATTTATGATAAAGAGATGTTGACCATCATGCGTGCATTGGCCAAATTCCGACACTATTTAGTGGGCAACATGTTCAAGGTCAAGACGGATCACAATAGCCTCTGAATCTTCTTGGAGCAGAAGGAACTGAATGACAGACAACAGAAGTGGGTGAGTAAGATCCAGGCCTACGATTTTGAGAGTATGTGAAGGGAAGAACAATGTGGTAGCCGACGCCCTTTCTAGGATGCCCCCTACTCTATCTTTGATGGAGACATCGGAAGACTGGAAGAGTCTTCTACTGGTAGAGTATTCCAAGAACAAGTTTGCTTGCGAGGTTTTCGATGGACAGGTTACATATGACAGGTACAGAGTGGTGGATGATGTTATCTACTCCAAAGACCGAATTTATTTGGTTCCAGGTTCGCACATCAGGCAGAAGATCATGCAGGCAGCCCATGACTCACCGTTAGCAGGACACTAGGGGTTCCTGAAGACTTACAGGGAGGTCCGGGAGAGGTTCACTTGGAAGAACCTAAAGGTTGACATACTGAAGCACGTTCAGGAGTGCGGAGTTTGCCAGCGGAACAAGATGGAGCACACCCATACGGTCGGATTATTACAGCCATTGCCCATTCCAGATCAGAAATGTGAAAGCATCTCCATGGATTTCATCACCGGGTTACCCAGGGTGCAGGGGAAGGATTGCATTTATGTCGTGGTGGATAGACTCACCAAGTTTGCCCACTTCTTCGCTATTCCTTTAGACAACTCAGCAGCACAGGTGGCCGAGCTATTTTTCAGAGAGATTTTCCGTTTGCATGGGTTGCCCAAAACCATCGTCAGTGATAGAGACAGCAGGTTCATGGGAGGTTTTTGGCAGGAGCTTTTCAGGTTGGTACGTACTGAGTTGACACCGAGCACTAGTTACCACCCACAGACTGACGGACAGACAGAGATTGTGAACAAATGGGTGGAAGGTTATTTGCGGAATTTCATTTATGGGCAGCAGAGAGCTTGGGTGAAGTGGTTACACCTGGGGTAGTACCGTTACAATACCACTCATCACATGTCCATTGGCATGACCCCTTTTCGGGCACTCTACGGCTACAAGGCCATGACTTTTGCAGACGTTGTATTCGGTGACAATAGGGCACCGAAGGCTAGAGATTGGATACAGGACAGCAAGGATATTCTGAGAGCTTTGAAGGAGAACATGAGGGTGGCCCAGAATCAGCAGAAGATGTATGCGGACAGGCATAGGACCCAGCGCTCGTTCGAGGTTGGAGATTTAGTGTTCGTGCGATTACAGCCATACCGGCAATCTTCATTGAAACAGAGGGGGGCCGAGAAGCTCAAACCTCACTACTATGGACCCTACAGGATAACTCGAAGNAACGTTTAGGGCCCCAAAACAGCCCTGGAAGTACAACAAGATGTGTTGACCTGAAAAAATACAAAATAAGCCAGTTGGATTAGGTGAGAGGCCACCTGTATTCACCTGGAGGATTTGTGGGGCTTCAGACAACCCAAGAAATGTAGAACCCACAATTACAAAGCAATACAAAAGAATGTGATGAACAAAACCAGACACAAGGAGTCAGTTGGAATAGGTGGGTGGCCACCAATACCCACCTAGATCACACACAGAGAGGATATTTCTAATTATAGGAGAGATTATGCAACATTGGGACCATATTTTCATCAGGACATGAATCTAGTCGAGTATTGTGGACTCAGGCTCAGGAACCATCCCAGATATACTCTGAGGGGAAGACAACAACAAAAACAACATGGGCATAACATAGACCTCATCTGGAAAGTTGGTAAACTCACTATACCTTCTTTCGACGGATCATCCAATTGCACTACCAAATCTTGGGTACAAAAATTGGACACTTACTACAAGCTCAACCAAATGATAGAGACTAAGGCCATTTGTTTCTCTACCCTACATTTGAAGGGTGAGGCACATGATTGGTGGCATCATGGGATGGTGACATTGGGTCACAGTCACATCACTTATTACATGGATTTTATAGAAAGGATCATGGATAAGTTTGACAGGAGGGATCCAAAGATCCATTTCAGGGACTTAGCTCATTTGAGGCAGACTATAATTCCAGAGGCATTCATTATAGAGTTCCATAGGGTAGCATTGGTGGTGATAGATATTTCAGATCCTAGGTTGGTCATGCATTTCATAGAGGGGCTCATAGAACCCTTGAGAGGATGGGTAAATTCCTACAAGCCTCACACATTATAGGATTCCATCGTATGCACTAGAGATCTAGTAGACTCAGTGCCAAAAACCAATTTTTTCTCCAAACCCTTTTTTCCATAAAAGGACAGAGACATGAAGCCATTCTAGAGATAATGGAAGGGCGAGGAGAAGTTGGATGATGAGACGAGGTGAGAGATTATGAGGAATAATATTTTCTTCACTTGCAAGGACCCTTCGTTCCCCATCCACATGTGCATGGGAAAGGGAGAGATCCATTATATTGAGGTGGAAACAAATAGTGTGGATAGTGATGAGGGGGAACATGATAGTGGATCCACTAGCTCATAGGAGGAGCCATCATAGGTGGAGGAGAAACCTCCATGAAGACCACCGACATCGGTAGGGGACCAACCACCAGTAGTACCACAACATCATGAGAAGGATAACAAGTGAGCACCAACAAACGGAGGAATCATAGCAACCATTTCCATTATTCCCAGGTATGACACCCTTCGGATTAGAGGGACTATTCAGGGACAGCGGGAAATTTCCCTGACAGATGGTGGGGCCACCCACAATTTCATTGATGATTCACTGGTATCAAGGTGAGCAATTCAGAAAAAGTAGTTTGAGGGGTTTGATGTTGCAGTAGAAGATGGCCATCGAGTGGAGTGTATAGGTAAAATCCTATACTTGCAGGTAAAGCTAGGTAACTACACCGTGAGAGATACATTTTATGTAGTTTACCTATCTGACATAGATGTGGTGTTGGGAGTTCAGTGGTTGATTACCTTGGGAAAAATCATGACCAACTACCAAAACCTTAAGATGGGGTTCAAAGATAGTGAGGGGAAGAGGATCATGCTGAGGGGCATGTCAAAAGGAGCATCCAATACAATTTCGGCCAAGAGGATCGAGAGGATCTTCAGGAATGGAGAGGTAGATTATGCATCAGAGTGCTTGATCACCACACAGAGGGATTCAGATGGTAAACAATAGTATCATATAGATATCAGGACTTTGTTGGGGCGACATCAACATGTTTTTGGTCCAAATCCACCAGGGATACCACCTGACATTTGAGCACACCATTAAGTTGCACGAGGGTTCTAAACCCATGATTAGGACACCCTATCATCATCCTAGAAATTTCAAGATTGAGATAGAGAAAGCAATCAAGGAATTTATAGTGATGTGACACATCATACCCAACAGTAGCCCATTCGCTTCTTCAATTTTATTAGTCTTGAAGAAGGATGGTACCATGAGGATGTGTATAGACTATCGGGATTTGAATAAGAAAACCATAAAAAACCGATATTCTATCCCACACATTGAATATTTTATGGACAAACTTCATGGGGAATTTTTCTTCTCTAAGATTTATCTACACTCTATATATCATCAAATCCGCATTCGAGAGAAGGACATAGAGAAGACTAAATTCTAATGCCACTTTGGTCATTTTGAGTTTTTGGTTATGCCATTTAAGCTAACCAGTCCGCCATCTACATTTCATTCTTGCATTAACCATATTTTTAGGGATCACTTGAGGAAATCAATATTGGTATTCTTCGTCGACATCTTGGTCGACAGCAAGACATGGCAGGAGCACCTGACGCACTTGGATGAGGTACTCAACATCATGGGGTCACAATCACTATATTCCAAGGAGTCAAGTATGATTTTGGCATGATAGAGTTACTATATTTGGGCCACATTATCAGTGCACAAGGGGCACAGGTGCACCAAGAGAATATCAAAGCCATTTTGGATTAGCCAACGCCCAACAATGTGACAGAGTTGAGGATTTTCTTTGCATTATGCAATTATTACATGAGGTTTGTGAGATTTTTTTCACAGTTGGGGGAACCACTCACCGATATCACCAGACAGGGGGCCTTCATTTGGACTGATGAGTCATTGAAGGAATTTGATCACATGAAGGAAGTCATGGGCACATGCCAAGTGTTAGAATTTCCGTACTTCACGATGTCGTTTGTACTAGAGTCAGATGCATCATGAGAGGGGATCATAGTAGTGTCGATGCAATGGGGACAACCCATTGTGTTTGAGAGTAGAAAGCCCGGTTATCCCGAGAGGTTGTACTCGATCTATCATAAGGAAATGCGTGCAATCATGCATGCCTTGACCAAATTTAGAAAACACTTGGTGGGAAGCAAATTTTTGGTCAAGACAGATCATAATAGCTTGAAGTATTTCCTTGAACAAAAGGATCTCAATGAGTGTAAACCAAAGTGGGTGAAAAAGGTCTAGGCCTTTGATTTTGACATAGATTATGTAAAGGGTAAGAAGAACATTTTGGCAGATGCATTGTCTAGGAGACCAACAGTTTGTTCCATTATGGAGATTTCAACAGATTGAAAATCCCACTTGTTTGTGGAATATTCCAAGAACAAGTTCACTTGTGAGATTTTGGATGGGAAGGTACATGACGAAAAGTACAGATTCATCAACGAAATCATCTTATACAAATACTGAGTCTATCTAGTTCCAGGATTGGGTCTCAGGAAGAAGATTTTGGTTGTAGTACATGACTCCCCACTAGTAGGACATCAACAGTTTTTCAAAACCTACAGGCAGGTCAAAGAGAGATTCTCTTGGAAGGGTCTTAAACAGGATGTGATGAGACATATCAATGTGTGTGACTTGTCATCAAAACAAGTCAGAGTAGACTCTTCCAATAGGGTTACTTCAACCACTTCCCATCCCAGAGCAAAAATGGGAAAGTATCCAGATGGACTTCATTACAGGCCTACCCAAGGTTTAGGTTAAGGATTGTATCTATGTGGTGGTCAAAAAATTGACCAAGTTTGTGCATTTTTATACCATTTTGACTGATTACAACACAGTACAGGTGGAAAATCTATTCTTTAGAGATGTTTTCAGACTTCATGGGTTGCCACAGAACATCGTCAGTGACAGGGATAGTCATTTTATCAACACGTTTTGGAGGGACTTATTTAGATTGGTGGGGAAAGAGTTGACACCTAGCACTAGTTACCACCCTCAAAATGATGGACAATAGAGATAGTCAACAAGTGGTTTGAGGGTTACTTGATGAAGTATGTGAGCGGACAACAGAGAGCATGGGTGAGGTGCCTACATTTAGGAGAGCATTGTTACAACACCACCTTCCACATTTCCATCGACATGACCCCCTTGATTGAATCGGTTTTCGGAGATAGTCGAGCCCCCAAAGCCAAATACTATATTGTAGAGAGTGGAAATATTTTCAAAGTGCTCAAAGAGAATCTACAAACCACACAAAATCGACAAAAGGTGAGTGCAGATAGACATAGGATAGAGCGTATCTTTGAGGTTAGGGATTTGGTATTCATGAGGATATAACCTTATAGACATTCATCTCTATAGAAGAGTGGGGCGAAAAATCTCAAGCCCAGGTTCTATGGGCCTTATAGGATCATACGCAGGGTAGGAAAAGTTGCCTACAAGCTAGAGCTTCCAGGTGGGATTTGGATTCACAATGTGTTTCATGTTTCTTGTCTCAAGAAATTCGTGGAACAATTCATCGACACTTTAGAGGACCTTCCACCTTTGGATGAGGAGGGGAAACCAGATTTGGTTCTGGAGGAAGTACTAGAGTTTAAGAGTAGATATTGAAGAGTAGGGTCATCAGGGAGTGTTTGATTAGATGGAGAGGTCTTCTAGTGGAGGATGCTACTTGGGAGAGTGAGAAGGTTTTGCAGCACCTTGGATTGGTATTGCTTGAGGATAAGCAATCTCGAAAAGGGATGACTATAATGTCCCTGTCTGAGTAGGAGCTCTAGAGAGGATGGATTAGTAGTCTAAACATCCCCGTTAGACTATATCCAAGGAGATTCAAGGGAAAACAGGGTCACTTGATGTTACTGTACTAGAGAATGTTATAATTTGAAAGTGACACTAAGTGAAAATTGGGTAAAAGTGCCTTTAGGTAAATTTGAGCTAAAAATAGAAGGGTGCATAAGTGAGGGAGATAAATTTAGAATTCAATGGAGAATTAGGATTTTGGAAAGGTATATGAGGAGAAAAGTGACCTAATTCCTTATTATGCATCTTATGATTTGACAGTTTGAGCTCTAAGGATATTACAAGGGTTTAGGAGAATCAATTGAGATTGTGGATTCCAGGAGGAAGACACCAATGGATTTATTTTAGCGTTGAGAGACACACCCTAGTCACCGGGAAGATCACACAAATATTTCATCATTTTGCAACATCATTTTATAGCTTCATACAACTACTGTGCACTTCATCAGGAGGAGGACACAAGTACTAGGAGACTCTGAGGGTTAGCTCATCTCACATAGGGAGAAATCATAGATTTCCTTCCAACCCAGTTGATAGGAAGGTAGGGCACATGTTTTGAGCTATTACTCATTAGATTTCGGTGGAGGGTCCTCTTGGGTGCATCAGTCATTGAGTGAGGGCACACCAGTTGGGGAGGATACATTTAGGGTTCCTGAGAGATGACTAGATCTGATCCAAGGAAACCCTTTCGACCTAATATAGAGGGTACCAAGGATCTCAGTTTGAGATATATAATGCTAGATTTTGACGGTGGAATCACTAGGGCACAAAATTTGGCAACAGTAGGGGTGAAACCCCCAAGGGTATCCCATCTAGGGTCAATACTGATCAGCAGAGGGTCGATCTTCAATATGAAAGACACTAGAAGTGTGTAGGATATCAGGGCGTACTATTTTAGACATATTCCATGCATATATGAGGATTTTAGCCACCAGGGTGAACTTTCCATTCTTGAAGCAATTGTCGTGTGAGTTGTCATAGCATGCAACAATTCATATTTCCCATCCATTGATCCAACATCTTTCTTCTAGTTTCAGGTATTATTGTTTTAGTTTCTTTATTGTATTTTGTATGAGATCCATCTATCTCTAATCTAGTCGAGAGATTCATTTTATTTCTCACATACAACATTGTATTCAGTCTTATTTCATAATACATAGATTGCAGTTGTTATGTGTTATTTATCTATTGCATGCTTGATTATATACTATTAAACAACTGTTCCACATGAAAAATCACCACACATGTTAAAACTAAATTACTAAACACATCCAAAAACCCAAAGTGTATCAGTTCCAACAACAAATAATAGGCAGTTGAGACACATATTCCAATCCATGGAATTAGGGATATTACAACATTCCTGATACAAGGATTCATAGGTTCATTATTTTGTAATTATGTCTCATTCCAAATTTTGTACTTGGGGCGTACTTGAATTGGCCTTGCCATGCAATTTTGTACTCACTATGAAAACTGCAAAATAGTATCAGGTTGTTATTTTGGAAAACGTAGATTTCACTATAGAAGATTTATTTTATACCATTGAGTATGATATGTTCCAAAAAATGTTGGTATCTCTAGGCTGGGATGTTAATGATTCCATTTACCATTAATGACTTTTACCCTATGAAAAAAATCAAATTTGGATTATTTTTACACAACATAAATTTTTATGTGTCAAATTAAAAAGATAGAAATGTGGTAAATATTTTAATGAGTAAACACACTCTCTTCAGGTTGAATCACTCAATTTTTCCTTGGAATGAAGCCTAGGCACGATTTTAGTGAAGCTAGACAAAATTTTCTTCCTTCAGTAAAATGCACATCCAAGCTTCATTTCATTGCTAATTTAAATGATTAAAATTGTAGAGCATGTGTTTTTTCATTACACACCTTTATGAATTTTCATATTTCCAATTTGTTCCTTGAAAAGGGTTCCTTTGAATTCCCTTATGCATGCCTAAATTTCCATTGTTGTGCATTTTGTAAATGTTGTGTAAAAAAAAAAGGTAAGTAGGCATTTTGGAAGACCTTCAACATATGTAAGTAGAATTTAGGAAATAATTTTAATTTCTATCATAGTACCTACATTCACTCTGTGGTGTGCATTCTTTTTTATGGAAATTTCTTTCTACTCATGCCTTGTTTCCAAAACAAAGGAAAAATTGGCTTTGATGGGCATTAGGTATTTTGAATTTCTAGGTTGGATATGAATGTTTATAATGAAGGAATAAAGGGTCCTATATTTCATCAAATGTATATTATACCATACAATTACATATTGGGTTGTTGTTATAATGTGTGTGTGTGTGTAGTGGTAGTTCTCCAACTTTGGAGGTGGTTTAGATTTTTCAGAGGATTTTGTTTGGCCACCATATCTGGCGGGGCTCTGCTAGATTTTGCAAGCCCGCCTTTTTTTATTTTTGAAATTCGGTTTTCGGGCCCTCATTGGGAATTTTCCCACTGCCATGTGGCATCCCATGACTAGGCCACATGGAAACCAACCATTGGGCCACGCCAACCACCTACATAGTCACCTTTCATGTCACCTTCAGTTGACACATCATCCTGCCATGTCACCAGATAGTCTTCCATGTGGATGTATGGACTGCCACATGGCATTTTTTCATTGGTCCACGGATTGACATGAAAAAGCCAAAAACTAGTGACACGTGGTATCCTATGGTGCTTCCATGTCACCATGTTGACTTCATGTTGATGTCATCATGACACATGTCGCCTCCTGCATGTGACACATACATTGTACAGATGCTAACGTCATCCATATTGATGTTGACATCAGAAGTATGGATGTTGATTCATCCCCTGCTGACTAGGTTAGGTTGACCAAACTTTGACCTTGAATATCTTTTGATCTATAACTTTGTTTGATGATTCGTTTACGTCGTTGGAAATATTGCGATGCGCTCTTCGTGATGATGTCACTTTCACTGAGTTTTGAGGACATTGAATTTTTTCCCTTTCTCTATCTACTGAGGCCATTATGAGATTCCTGAGTTGCTTCTGCAAATTATGAGTTGTTCTTAGTCTTCTCTAGATCCTTTTGAGATCACGCCTTCCCACTAAGAGATTTTTGGACCACCAAAATATTTCATCAATCAACAGATAAGTGATGGAAGAGTTCCCTCACCTTGTCCTTCTCAATCCACTTTTCCTTGCTTGGATGTGTGCCCTTGAAACCTACTCGAAGATAATCAACATCACCCCTACGTGAAGACCTTGTCCTTATGTCCAAGATGATATATTCCCTTAACTCATCCAAATACTCAGAAGAAAACTCATCAACTGAAGGTATTGAAACTTCCTCATCATGATCCATGATCATGGGAGGCTCAAAACGTTTCAAGTTATCTACATTTACAATGGTGTAGATATGCATATAAGGTGGACGATCTAGACGAAAATCATTGGTACCACTTTTCTCCAAAATAGTGAAGGATCCATAATGAATGGGCTTGATTTTCTTGCCTTCACCCTTCAATATTTCCTTGTTGATGTGAAAACATACCTAGAACTTGTGATCAACCCTCTGTTTGTCATGCCTATCTTTATACTGTGCTTGACTTTTCTCCAACTGTTCCCTGACTGCTTGGTGTACCTGTTGGATCCTCTGTATGAACTTGCGGGCTCTGTATTCATTTCTTTCTTCATTTGAATCGACATATCTACCATACATCAAGTCCAGAGGAAGTTTAGGTAAGTACCCAAAACATGTCTCAAAAGGTGAACATTGAGTGGAGGAATAGGGTATTTGTTCATCCCATAACTTGGGATGCTTGTTGCAGTAACCTCGAAGAAAAAGTACCATTGTTTAGTTAACAACCTCTGTATGTCCGTCGGCCTGTGGATGGAAAGTAATGCTCCTCTTCATCTTGGTGTCCATCATTCTCCACAAGCTTGTCCAAAAATCCCTAAGGAATCGAGTATCTCGATCCGAGATAATGGATGTGAGTAACCCAAAGTGACCCCAAACATACTGAAAGAATAGATTAGCAGTATGCTCAGCAGTGATATTATTTTTACATGGAATTAAGATACACATCTTGTTGAACCTATCCACTACAAAATACAAATAGTCATGACCCATTTTCGACATTGGTAAATCCCTTACAAAATCCATGGAGATACTTTCCCATGGATGGGATGGAACACGAAGTGGTGAATATAGCCCTAGTTTTCTATTAGTGGGCTTACAAGTAGAAAACATCACACACCCATTTACATATTTAGTTACAATTGCCTTAATTTGAGGCAAGTAACAAAATCTCTGCAAATGAGCCATAGTTTTTCCTACCCCAAAATTCCCAGACACAAGAGAAGTGTGAGCTTCTCATATTACATGGACCTATTCACTTGTAGGAATACATAGCTTTCCAAGATGGTAGAGTAGTTTTCTGTGCAGACAATAGTTCTGTACATGTGTACCATGGGTTAGATTCTCATATACTTCTTTAAAATCTTCATCAATGGCATATTTTTCCACATAGCTATCATGAGATAAAGAAGCATTCTTCAAAATAATAGAAGAAACAATAGGAGGTCTAGAAACCATATCAACTACCTTGTTACTTGTACCCTTTTTGTACTTAATTACCAAATGAAATTGTTGTAGGAAACCCATCCATCTGTAATGTCGAGATTGTTGCAATTTAGTTTGTGCTTGGAGATGCTATAAGGGTTGATGATCTGTATGTATGTTTTTTTCCTTCCCTAACAAGTAGTTCTTCCATTTATTTACGCTTTAAACTAATGCATACAACTCTTTATCATATGTAGGATATGTTAGCACTAAGAGTCACCCTCATATTGTGGGAGGATAAGCCCAGTACCCATCATAGTTTTTGGTGGATGTTGATTTTATATGAGTGGAGGTCAAAGGAAAAAACTCAATATATGAATGATGTTTCAACACAGAACTGGACAAGAAATGCACAGGGAGGTGAGGGCCACATTAACTTCAGTCAGTGAATTGAGTTTAAGTGTGAGCAGAGGGAAGACTTAGTGAGAAAGGTGGACAAGACTGCTATGGGCATCAGGCTTTCAAGCAACTTGGAGAAGAAAAACTCAGATTCAAGATCACTCTTAAGCTCAAAATTCAGACACTCAAATATGTCCAAACGACACAGTCACAACAACACAATGATCAAACCTACATCACAATGCAGCTACAACAACTCGAATAGATCCTCCATGCCCGAACCATTCAGTGTAAGAGGAAAAGGATAACAATGGAGCTGACTAAAACTAGTCACGATATCGTTGTAATCAAACCTGCATTACAACATCATAACAACCCTTGACTAGATCCTCCATGCCTGAGTGTTTTAGCACAGTTTTTACAGAGAGATGAGAGAGGTTGACTTCTATTAATATGAAAATCTCAAATTTGATACATAACCAGAGAACAGTTCTGGCATAAAAGAATTTCAAAATAGGGAGCTATGCTCAACCAGTTGATGACCTTAACAAAATATCAAAACTACCTATTTATACTCAGCCTGGTCCAACATCTACTAGGATTGTGATCTGGTGACTGCATTCAAAACCTTTCGTCTGCATTTTCTTTTTTCAAACTAAGCGTGCATCCTTTTGTCAGACGCAATCTCGGATCAGTATGGGTCTATAGGAAAATTTGTCCACAGGGGTACCACGGGCTGACAGTTCAGTCCCCACGACCAAGCCTTCCATGCCTTCCATTTATGAAGTGAGTCGAGGCTTCAACCACCAAGCCTAACTTCAATTAACTGCTTTTCCTCGGGGACTCAATGAGGCTTAAATCTCAGGGGGTGGCCACGTGATGCTCTTGGATAGGACGCCATATAAACATGTGATTGTGGGGCTGCTCAAAAATGGTTTGGGTTCAGACTGCTTTTGGTCCCGCAATCCACCACCTATCGCCACGTAGCACTTTCGTCTTACCATGGTTTCAATTGCGGGACCGCTCAAGAAAATTATCACCCGAGTATGTTGCGTCCCCACAATGGATTGTGGTCATAGATCTGGTCTTGTTATGAGATCTGGGTGCACCTACTAGATTTAGCGCCACTTCCAATCTTTAATCGCTCACGAACTTTAGGATGTGCCAAAAGTGTGCCTTGGGATGGGGGCACTACTTTTGGCGCTGAAAAATAACAACTCTCGAAGGATGATCTGACGTGGAGGCTTGATGTCCCCATGTTGATATGTCACGGATGGAGAGGTGACATGTGTCACTCTAAAATAGGTTGAAAGCATTCTAAAACGTTTGAAATGAGTGCCATGTGTTTGCGCTAGACGAATTCCACGTGTCTGTGTTGGCGGATTCCATGAACTTGGTGCTCCAAGGATCGAGTGCTAGCTTCTTTTCCTTTGGCTCCTCTATGCACTTTTACTCGGAGCTATGGATATGACGACACGTGGCCCCTTGAGATTTATGGCTGAGAATTACTTCGGGTCTCCGGACTCCGAGAAAAAAAAATATCAAACCTCATCCTCATCCATGCTTTTACCCGGAGCTGGCAATCTAATGACGCATGTTCTCTTGAATTGAATGACCAAGAATTACTTCGGGTCTCTAGACTCCAGGAAAAACAAATCTCAAACTTCATCCTCCTCAATACTTTTACCCGGAGCTAGTGATCTAATGACATGTGCCCTCTTGAATCGAACGACCAAGAATTACTTAGAACCTTTATCCGGAGTTCACATCTCTATGCCATATGTCCCCTAGATATTCCTTCAAGTAAATCCTCTGGAGCCAAGGATCTGATGACGTGTGGACCTAGCATATCGACGCTCTAGATTCATTTACGACCTTCAACACTTCTGTCTTTGGGAGTTTCAAATGTGGAACATGAAAAATCTCCCAGAGGAAAATCGCCGAAGTGATGTGGTGGCCTGACATCATATGATGTTATGGATTTTGATGTGTCATGGAAATAAGGGAAACATGTGTCATGGAAATAAGGGAAACATGTGTCATATGAAAAAGGGTGAATTTCACAACCAAATGACCTAGAATGAGTGCCACGTGTCATTATTGTTGAGTGCGCCATGTGCTTCGGTGCTTAAAGACTTCGAAACTCTGGCGCTTTAGGACTTCGGGACTCTTCAATACTTGACTTCCACAATTCTTCAGAGCATCGAACTCCGAAGTGAGGGATCTGCCTCCACGTGTCCCCTTGGCTTGGACGGCTTGGATTACTTCAAGATTTTGGGCTTTGACTCTTCAGGAATTTCACACACTTCTCATTTCAAAACTCCCGAAGCTCATTTCCTCAAACACTTGGATTGGATGCCACTTGTCCCCCTCAAGATCAACAAATCATGCTCATTTCAGGCTACGGGACTTCGGCGCTATAATTTGTGCAAATTTGGAATTTTGAATGTCTGTGAGCCGCTGATCTAAAATTCTCTCGCAATATCCACTGCTGAAAGATTAAACCTACATGTTGCTTGCATTTATAGCCTGGCGTGGACTGCTATGAAAATTGTGCTTGATTTCCATGGCTACGGCCTGTGTGAACAAGGACTTGGGTGACTTTTTGTGGGATAGGAAAATAGAAGGACTAGCGACTGGAACAAAAGAGGTGAGTGTTCCACCTTAGGAAAAAATAGAAAGGTTTCGATCCAAAACTTCTTTCGGGTAAGACTTCAAGAGAAACCAAGTTGCTTAAAACAAGAAGGGGAAAATAAAAACCAAAATTAACAGTCGAGAGAGAAAAAATTTAATACTTGGCCTGGGAGAAGGAGAGAGAGATAAGGAAAGGATACAAACTTAGTTACCAAGAAAAAACATATATGACTCCAGAAAACATCATGTGATAACCGGATAGTTAACAACAACTTGGTTAAAAGTTTCATGGTAACAGATAGGCTTACGATATTGCATCAATACTTCACCCATGGCATATCTGTTGGCATCTGTCTCGATCTTGAATTGATGTTAAAGATTCGATAGTGCTAATACTGGTGCAGTACTAATATTTTCCTTCAAAGTGTCGAAATCATTTTTTTGCTTTCCTCCCCACTGAAAAGTGTTCTTAGAAATGGTTAAGGCATCCAAAGGAGTTGCTATAAAGGATAAGTTTGAAATGAACCTCCTCCAATACTGTGCTACACCTAAGAAGATCTGTATCTCTCTTACACTTTTGGGATCAAGCCAATTTAAAATTACATCAATCTTGGAAGGATCAATTTTTAATTGTCCTCCTACCATATGACCTAAGTACACAAGTGCAGTCTTACCAAATTCACATTTGGGCAATTTTAAATACAACTTTTCCCTTTGCAAAGTATCCAATACTTTCTTTACATGCCTCACATGTTCATCCCAAGTCCCTCTAAATATAAGAATGTCGTCTAAATATACAATCACAAAATCATCTAGAAAAGGCCTGAATACACCATTCATCACACACATGAAGGTTGTCGGAGAATTACAAATCCCAAACAACATAACTAACGACTGAAACAATCCATGTTTGGTTTTAAAGGCAGTCTTCCATGCATCTTGTTCTTCAACCCTGATCTAATGGTATCCACTACACAAATCCAACATAGTGAAATAAACAACATTCGTTATCTAATCAGGTAAATCATCTATATGAGGAAGAGGGTATCTATTTTTCATCATTATTTTATTTAAGGCCCGGTAATCGACACACATTCACCATGTGCCATCTTTTTATGGAACCATCACATCGGAGAGCCACGAGGAGATGATATGGGCTTGATGACCCCTTGATCCAATAAGCCTTGTACCTACTTATTGAACGTTTTCATCTCTATAACTCAGATCTTGTACATGCCCACATTAGGAAGAGGAGAATCATGTTGAAGATGTATTTCATGTTGGATTTCCCTCTTAGGAGGTAATCCATCTAGTTCCTGGAAAATATCATTATACTTATAAACAATATCAATTAATTATTTCTTATGAGAAGGATCACATCCTTGGAAAGCTTCAAATGTTCCGACATATTTCTCCCTTACGACCATGAGTACATATCTCTTATTAGTGTTTATGAATCTCTTCATTTGTCTTGCACTAACAAGTGTTGTTTTTACCCTCATATTGTGACCTCTAACAATATATTCCACTCGCCCCTAAGTAAGGTGGTATCTGTTCTCATGATGAAAGAAGACTTATTTTATATCATAAAGATAAGGACTCCCCAACACTATGCCACATATATTAAGTGACACAACATCCAAATCCACTTCATCAATCAACTTTGAAGAAATAGAAAATATGACCCTACATTTCTTGGTGACATTAAGTTTTTCTTTATCACATACCCAAACAAGAGGATAAGTATTTGGATGTGGTTTTGTTTCAAGACCCATATTTTTGACAAGTGCTTCAGATATCAAGTTTACTTGGGAACCCAGATCAAATAATGTATCTATCTTAGTGTGTTTATATACAACTCTTATATGAAATAATTCATTCCTCTTTCGTTCATCACCATGAGATTCATTATTGGAATTTGAACTAGCATAAAGGGAATCTTTACCTTGTACTCCAACTGCTAAGATATTTCCTTCATCTCTTATATTAGAACCAAGATCTTGTTGCAATGTAGCAACAGTCTTTGTCTTCCCCTCCACATAACTGTTTTGGTCTCTTCTCTGGATCTAATTTCCAACAATGTTCATCATCGTGGACACTTTTCTTGCAATGAGTGCAAAATGGATTTCCTTCTTCTCTCTTTACCGTGGCGGTCTTCTTGTCCTTCCTTCTAAACTTCTTAAATGGATTATGTGGGAGATTGGAAGTTTTCTTTGTGGGATCTTCTTGAACATGATTTCCCATGTTCTCAAGGTGAGTGGCTTGCACACAAACTTCGTCAAGATTGGTGGGGTTAAACAATAGAAAAGTATGATGAATATAACTGTGAAGTGTGCCAATATACTTCATTAAAGTTTCATAAGAATACAAAGGAATGTTTAATGCAAGAGCTTTCTTCCTAAATTCTTCTGTGAAACTTTGTACAGTTTGACCTTTACTTTGTCTTAAATTTTTCCATTCTATCATTTCTTTATGTAAATAACCCAAGTAATTTTTCTTCCTTATCGTTGATTTAAATTCTGACCATGAGGAAAGAAGATTACCACACTTACTTATGTTCTGAAGTTTTCTCTCCCACCATACAAGAACAGTACCTTCCAACTGAAGAGAAGTCAGTTGCACTTTAACTTCCTCTTCATCAATTTGTTGAACATGACAACATACTTCAACCTGTCGGATCCAATTATATAGCTTTTCAGGATTAACATATCCATTAAAGATAGGTAAGGAAAATTTTACATCAAGCTTTAATAATAGTTTCTTAAAAGAATATTTATGGCTAGAATGATGAGAATGGTGAGAATGCTCAGAGGAAGAAGGAATAAAACTTGATGGTGAAGATGGAGGCTTAGGAGGGTCTCCTCCATCCCCTTGATTTATCAAAGCATCATCATTAGCTTGTGCTTCCTTTTTCTTCCATTTCTTCTTCATCCTCTTCTCATAGTCTCCATACATTTGTTTGACCATTTTTGACATGTGATAAAAGACCATATGGAAGTTTTTCTCCTGTTCATCACGCTTGTCCTCTTCTACGATTTTTTCCCTTCGAGATTGAAAGTATTACGAATTCCTTCACCCTGCTTATGCTTGGTACTAGTAATCATTCACACTCAACAATTCACTTCAAACATGACTTCTCTGATACCAACATAATCTGGGATCTTTTCATCAAAGTGACTTATAAAGAATTGTATTAAATGAGAATAAATTAAAGTGCACCATTAAAGAAGGAAAAACTCAATAATGAAGAGACATAAGAATCAAATATGAACAAAAAAACTTGATAACAGAGTTAGTCCCTAGTGGACTATGTCTCTGGGTCTTGCTCTCAAATCAGTAGGCCTTTTTATTAACTTAGCAAAAACATTTGGAAAAATAAATAAGTATACCTCATTCTGGAATTAAGCTGTAGAATATTTACTCGGATCAAAAAACAGACAACACCATTGAATTTGTGGCGTCGAATTACTCAAAAATGACTATCTCCACGCCTCAATCCAACTCACACACTCCCAAGCCCTTGATAAATATCATCTCAGTTTCTATGCCTGCTCCCTACATTTAATTATCTGTACTGTGTCTTGGTTCTCATTCCTAGCCGTACCATCATGCACCTTCCTTCCTTCATACATGGGCAGAATCGACTTATAACGAAAAATCGGAGCGGACTACACAAGGTAGTCTGTTGGCCCAACGGTGGCAGAGCTATTGTTAAGGCGTTTTCATAGGGGGAGGTCACGGGGTCGAGCCCACGGGCCTCCCATTTTGGGTTTTTGTTATAACGTATATATGTGTGTGTGTAGTGGTAGTTCATCAACTTTGGAGGTGGTTTATATTTTTCAGAGGATTATGTTTGGCCGCCAGCTCTAGCGGGCTTGCCTTTTTTTATTTTTGAAATTTGATTTTCAGGCCCTCATTGGGAATTTTCCCACTACCACGTGGAATCCAACCATTGGGCCATGCCAACCACCTACATAGTCACCTTCCACATCAGCCTTCCATGTCATCTTTCCACGTCACCGTACTATTAGAAAAACAGGATCGCAAAGAAATAAAATAAAACAAATGTGAAAATAAAACAGAGAAGATACACAATACAATAGAGACACAGATATATGTGTCTCACCCAGTGTGGGCTACGTCCACCAGAGAAATTTCCAGGTCCTTCCTTTATTATTATCCAACAAATGAAGTGATACAACCTACAACAAACCCACTGTAACTTCCTCTTGTTTCTCTCACTGTCTCCTATCTCAGAATACAATATTTGCAATGATCCATAGCTGCAATACATTTCCATCATAAAAGAGGGTTTCCTTCTACCATCAGATCTACGACCTTATAATGAACGGTCCATATTTAACATTAACATAACTTCTACCATCAGATCTACGACCTTATAATGAACGGTCCATATTTACAATGAAATTACAATATACATTTAGAAGGCAATTTTTCCTTTTGGGGCTTCGCCCTCGAACCCCCGCCAGGGGCCCACTTGCCCACAGACCCCACAGAGGGGGTAACCCCCCTCTGTACTCCCCCATGTGGAAGAGTGTGCATTCTTCTGGGTTGTAAAGTCTTCATGGGGTATAAACACGGTTGAAAACAAAGACCTCTTAATCAGGAAGATAATCAAGCTCCACAACCAACAATCTCCCACTTGGAGACTAATCTCAACAACTCCATCGCTATTGTATATACTAGACTATGATCCTTCTTGGACATGTCAAATTTCTCATCTTCATATTCATTCTTGAAGACCAACTGAAACTAAGTAGGAAATCAGTTTCTCCCTGGTTACTCCCTTTTTTAATATGTCTGCAGGATTATGGATAGTGTGTATCTTTTCCAACTTAAAATGTCTATCTTCCAAGACGGATTGTATGAAATGGTACCTGAGCTATATATGCTTAGTCTTTGAATGGAAGGCTGATTTCTTTGCAAGATGAATGACACTCTCACTATCACAGTACACCATCTTATTCTCCTTCTTCTTTCCCAATTCCTCCATAAACCTTTGTAACCAAATCATTTCTTTCCTAGCCTCTGTAGCAACAACATACTCTGCCTCTGTTGTTGAAAGTGCAACAACCTTTTGCAGTTTCGAAATCCAACTTAGTGTTGTTCCACCTATAGTAAAAACATACCCTTTGGTAGTCCTCCTACTATCTTTATCACCTGCCATATGTGAATCAACATATCTCTGTAGAACAGTGTCTGAACCTCCAAAACATAATGCATGAGTAGTAGTACCTCTCAAATACCTGAGAATCCACTTTACTGCCTCCCAATGTTCTTTACCTAGATTGTTCATATACCTGCTCACAACTCACACTGCATGTGCAATATCTAGTCTTGTGCAAACCATCACATACATCAAGCTGCCAACTGTGGATGAATAAGGGACCTTGGACATGTATTTTATCTCCTCCTGTGTCTTGGGACACATTTCCTTATTTAATTTGAAATGGCTAGCCAAAGGTGTACTAACTAGTTTTGCATTCTGCATTCTAAACCTCTCCAACACCTTCTCTATGTACTCACTCTGAGACAATGTCAATTTGCGATTTTTCCTATCTCTTGTTATTCTCATACCAAGGATTTTCTTTGCAGCACCCAAATCCTTCATTGAAAATTAATTAGCTAATTTCTTCTTGAGAAAATTTATATCCTGCATATCAGACCCTGCAACAAGCATGTCATCTACATACAATAGCAAGATAATATAGCGTCCATTTTCTATCTTTTTAAAATAAACACAGTGATCAGAATGGCATTTACTATAACCATGTTCTGCCATAAACCTGTCAAAATTCAAATACCAATTCCTTAGATCTTACTTTAGGCCATACAATATCTTCTTCAACCTGCATACCAAATTCTCCTTCCCTTTGACCTCATACCCATGTGGCTATTGCATATAAATATGTTCCTCCAAATCCCCATGGAGAAAAGTTGTTTTCACATCTAACTGTTCAAGATGAAAATCTTCTACTTCCACAAGACTTAAAATAGTCCTAATTGAAGTCATTTTAACAACAGGAGAAAATGTTTCATCAAAACTATACCTTTATTTTGTGCAAACCCCTTTAAAACAAGTCTAGCCTTGTACTGCTTTTTGCCTACATCTTCTTCCTTCAACTTGTAAACCCATTTATTTTGTAATTCTTTTTTTCTTGTAGGAAACTAAACCAAATCCCAAGTTTGGTTATTTACCAAGGAATCCATTTCCTCTTTCATTCATTTCTCCCACTTATTTTTGGTGTCTACCTGCATTGCCTCTTCATAACATTATGGTTCACCA